>OVAN01004857.1:3347-24762 GCA_900406275.1 Anastatica hierochuntica
TCACCATATAAATGTATGATTCCTTCAGTGAATTTTTCCAAACATTTTAAGGCAATGGTCTCACCCATGCGGAGATATTCGTCCACCATGTCACCCGCACAACCGTAAGCCAACATACGAATTGCTGCAGTACACTTTTGTAGTGGAGATAGCCCGAGTCGTCCTAGTGCATCTCTTCTATGTTGAAAATAAGGAACTTCATTGGAGAGGCGATCAACAATCCCCGTGAATAATGCTCGGTTCATTCGGAAGCGACGCCTAAAATATTGAGGTGGATATGTTGGCTCCGCACTGAAATAGTCATTCCATAAATGGTCGTGCCCTTCCTCGCGGTTTCTTTCGATGAACGCTCGTCTCGTAGGCAATGTAGGTTGATACTCCACTATGTTGGTGTACATTCCTTCGATTTGTTATTCGAAATAATCTTCAAAAATTCTCTCTATTTCTTCGTCATAGTCATTGGATGAGGATGCCATGTTTTGAAAACTTAAAAGGTTTTGTGGTGTATATTTTATTGTTTGTATGAGTTGAAGAGATGGTTGATTGTTCTGTGAGCAAATGCAAATGTTCTACATATCCGAGTTAATAAAGAGAAGTAGCACAAACCAACAAAAAGGGACAAAGAAAAATTTCTACATATCACATGACAACAGTTTGAAATTGTGGGACAGAGACAAAGTTCACATGACACAAACCAACAAAAAGGGACCAGACTCGTGAGTAGAAGAAAAGCAGTCTCCTCTCTGCTCCCACTATCTTCATTTCCACCTGTGAAAACAGAAAACCAAAAGAGTTAGCTAGTGTTCAGAAGATTGTAACCAAAGGACTGGAAAATTAAACTAACTACCTCTACTTATCCTAGATGCAACATTTCTGACATAAGTTTAAGTTTTAGTGACATTTCCATCTCAGATAGAGGCTCAGCCTTCCCAAGTAATTTCTCAAGCAATTTCTGCTTGTTTAGTTTGTCTTTCAACTGCAAAACAATTTTCAACACTGTGACAGCCTCCTCTTGACCACCTTTCTTTTTCTTAGCCGCTTTAGTTGCCTTAACACCCGGAGGCCTAGCACCAGGTACCTCTTCTTGGCTTTCAACACCATCACCAACTGTTTTCCTCTTCTCTTTACCACCTTCCTTACCTTGAATCACAGAGCACCATTTCTGGTCATGCCTTAACTCTCTCCAAGCATGCTCTAGGGTGAACTTATAGCTATAGTTGTTGAAGAACAAGTCTAGTGCTCTTTTCATCACGTCATTGTCATTTTCGCCACTTGATTGCTCCCTCAAAGTTGCATCATAGCAACCACATAAATTGGAGACTATATCATTAATCCTTCCCATCTTTGTTTGCACTGCCCTAGCTCCCTAGGGTCAAACCCAGCTATCTTCACACTAGAGTTGTAGTAATCCTGGATCCTTTTCCAGAAAGTCCCACACTTTTGCTCATTCCCCACTATTGGATCCTTTGATGTGTTGAGCCATGCACTGATGAGAATGACATCCTCCTTCGGAGACCACTTCCTCCTCTCCTCCACTGTCGATGCATCTGAAGATTGGGTGCTAAATTATGGAAGTTCTGGTGAATCCAGGTCTATGGGTTGTGAACATGAGAGGTTCAGAAAGGCTGGAGTACTAGATTCTCCAGTTTGGCTTGTTAACAGACTAACAAAGCCTGGAGAATACATATCCTATCTCTGAGTTTTTGAGTTTCGATTAGTTTCTGAGGTTTGGTTAATGTTTGAGTTCTACATTCAGAAACACTTCCAATTTATTTACTATCTAACCTAAACCTAACCACCAGCATTGAAAAGTTAACACAGAGCCTTAAAGACCAATCAACTCAATGCAGTTAGGGAGATATTTATTAAACAAGTTCAGTGTTAGCTAACAAAACAGATACAAATGAATGCAGAGTTTAAAACTTCATTTGTAAGACTCAGTTTGCTTTTTGATTTAATAGTAGTTCAAAATAGAAAGTTTGAAATGAAATAGAAAACTATATAAATGAATCCAGAGTTTAAAACTATATTGCATTCTCTGAAAGTAGTTATAGTTTTGAAAACTTGATAACTTTACATATAGATAGACTTTGAAAACTACAAAAACTTAAAAACATTTGAAAAATATAGTTACATTACAAATCTGTAGAAGTAAATACACAACAAAAAAACCTATCAAGTCAATGCAGTTAGAATTCTGTAGAAGTAAATTCTAGTTTCATTTGAACTTAAAAGTTTGAACTTGAGACTTAAATTCTAGTTTGATTTCTGGAAGTTTGATTGCACTCTGATTTAGACAGTTTAAACTAGAGAGTTAACTAGTTCAAGCTTTAAAGTTTGAACTAGATAGATAAAGATTTCAAAGTTTAAAGTTTCATTATATGAATATTTCCTTTTTGTTTTAACTTAAGTTTAACATAAACAAATCAAAGACATGCTTAACAGATTAAACATACGCACTTTATGCGGCATACTCAAGCTCAGACACACGGCCAATGAGCTTCTCCACCTCTGCCTGCAAAAAATTCAAAACACAAGTCAATATTTTTAAGAAAACCAGACCCCCAAATCGATTTTGAAACAAAATTCAACCCAGAAATCAAGAAGAAAACAACATGCAACAATCACAAATCCATAAATCCAACCTAAACTACTCGGATTCAACAAGAAATAGAGATTTACCTTTGAAAATTCGAGATCGCAGGAATCGCCAAAAAATTCGCCCGCGAGACTTTTTTTCTTCTTTCTAACGCGAAAATGATTTCTTTTTTTTTGTCCCGACGCACCGTTGTTGAAACGACAACCAATGGCATACTGCCACGTCGTTAAGAGGTGGGTTACTAAACGCGTAATTTAAGAGACAACTCTTAACATATATCCTGATTAAATGACTATTTTACTCATAATTGCCTTAAAACCTGAGCTAAAAACCTCTTAAGAGCTTGCGATGGAGATATCTTAGATGCATGGAGATATCTTAGATGCATGTAAACTTGAACAGAAAATACGTTGTTTGCTCTTGTTTCAACGAGTTCATCGTGCTATTTATGGAATAGGTTTGGTTCAAACTCACTTGACAGGAGATTTAGTATTATAGTTTAAAATGGTGTACATTGCTCTTGTGACCATGAGTTTGATCTATTAGGATGCGAAGTTTTAAAAAATGGTGTACATTGCTCTTGTGATGATAGTTTAGCTCACTCGTCTCATGTGTCTTTTAGTTTTCCACAATTAGCTATTTCTCTGCAATTCATAAACTCATGGTTCAATTGTTATATACAGAACTATTAACAACCTATAAAGTTTAATATTTCGACAGATAAGAGACTAACACGGATCAAACCAAATTTTAAGTATTTGGATAGCAAAAAGTTATTGGTCTTTATTGCACTATAATTAGTATGTTCACGTTAATAGATCTTGTCACACTAATGCGATTGACGTTAACGTATGATGTTACTGGTAAATAAAAAAAATCAAATGAAATAACAAAAAGAAAGAGTCAATTCAAGTCCATATTCAAATTAATTTTTCTATCTACCGATCAATCATGTACTGATATTTCTGGTTCACAAAAAGTTTGGATTAGTGAAGCATACTCCACGACTCTTTACTGTTGTGTCGGCTTGTGTTTACACACTCTATCGAATGGTAACAAGCGGATAGTTATGTGTGGTGCGGGTAGATTAGGTAGTGCGGTGCGGTTAAAGTGCGGTGTATGTAGGAGAATTATAAACTGCGGAATAAGTGCGGTTTGTGTGAAATAAGCGGTACGGGATAACAGTTGAATGGTAACAAAAATAATATGCGGATAAATAAATATTTGAATTATAAAAAAAATATCATACATTGCTAGATATATATTATAAATATGCATTATATAAACAAAAAGTAGATTAATGATACAAATATAATTCTAAATATTTTCAAAATAATTAACTAATTTTTAAATTTTAAAATTTTAAACTATTTTTCTAAAACATTTATTTAAAATATTTTTTTAGTTTGTAAGTATAAAGTGTTCAGATTCGGTTTGAATCGATTGTTTCAGTTATCGGTTTTGTAATTGTAATTTTATTTTGTCTCATTTTAAACTTTATTGCTAATATATAAATGGTAATTCAAGTAGTTTTATATAATATTATATGTGTGTATATAACCGAAATAACTGCAGTTCGATCTCTGTTCGATTTCGGGGTTTTTTTTACCCAGCGCTAGCATAAATCGCTAAATTTTAATATAAGTATTATAATAATATAAGTGTTCTGATTTTTGAGAGTTTGTATATTGTATAATTCTGTTATTTAAATTAAATTTTAATATTAAAGATGCAGTTTATATATTGATTAGATATGTTAATTTGTTATTCATTATTTATTGATTAAAAAACATAAAAGAATCTTGTAAAAAAACATAAAAGAAAGAAAAAAAAATTGTACCACACCTTAATAATAGTGGGATGAAATGTGTGCAGTATAACTCAAAAAAAGACACAAAATGAACCGCCACAATACATATTTTAATAGTATTATTATTTTATTTGAGATGTAAATATTTGTGAAAAAATGTTGAATGGTGACAATTCGCATAACCGCCCCGTCTCGTACAAGTACCGCCTCGCTATATTGTCTCCCATTCACTACCTTAGTGTGTAACGTGCTTTTTTTTTTGTCCTGTATAATGCTTCTTAATTTATTGATTTTAACATTTTCTTTTTGCCAACATTTTTAAGACTTAAGAATATACACCATCGGTAAAAGGACGACTAATTATTACGTGCATACTATAAAAAGAAAAGATATTTGTTATTTCATGTTTTTTTTTGTAAATTCTAGTTACTTCCGTATTTGATGTTAAGCGAATAATCGGTAAACGGACGATTAATATTACGTGCGTACGTGCATAATACAAAAGAAATTTATTATTTCATGCTTTTTGTAAATTCTAGTCGCTTCCATATTGATGTTACGTGAATTATATATTTTGGTCTACATAAAATTAAGAAAATAAAAACGTACGTATATCGATTCACGGAAGCTTTTATAATCTATAAGTTTTTATCCACAAAACCTAGCACACATATGAGTCATAATGTAATACATTAGGGAGAAAAAGTATATACACGTCCCGTTTTCTCCAAATAAATTTGAACCAGCGATCTTTGAATGCATCATATGATGAATATGTTATACATTTGTATCATAATTTGAAATGATCTAACCGATCCAACAGTTCTGCATGTATGTAAAAGATAAAGAATTTATAAAAATACATATATATATCAGTATATATATATTTATATTTATACATATATAAAATATAAAGAGACTGTGGGCATACGCATTATATTTTGGAAAAGTTTCACGAAGAGTCCGCGTGAAATTAATGCCACAACCTAACCCTACTCACTTACTTTCCACTTCTAACTTTAAAATTAGAAAATTAAAACGAAACATGTACAACTACTATTACATATTACAATTTTCCTAAACCAAGTTTTATGAAACCTAGAATCTTCGTTTGAATTTGCAACATTCATTTAAATTCGAAAATAATCAAGTATTATTCTACGTCGAATTCTCCTATGCTATAGTTTCTCATTGATGTTTATAAGGATCAGTTTATTGCATTAGCTACGTACTCCAGACTTTGAAGAAAAACAAAATATGTCATAGCACTACTCAAATTTTCAGTCAAATGTGTGAATCATTAATTGATCATGCTTAATGTTACTATCTAATCCGAATTTTTTTCTAATCAATAAATATAGAACTTTAACTTTTTATCTTCAATTTTTTTTGACAATTATCAAAACCATCGTGATCAATATTGTTTTGCAATGCTGCTATTTGTGAGACGACAAATCCATTTACCAAGACAACATAGCATTTTACAGAGTAGTTTTATTCATTCTGTTACATTTAATTATAAGATGTTTTAAACTATAGTTTTGAAACTGGACCACCAATCTAAACATAAATTATGCCACAAAAATAAACAAAATCTAAAAAAGGAAAAGAAAATATAACACACTTATATTTCCCCAACTCCTTATATAGACCCAAAACTTCTTCGGATTCTTCACATTTCACAACCACCGATACTCCTACCAATATTTTAAAAATACACTTATTTCATCAAAACATTGTGTTATAATATAAATCAAAGTCAGTTCCTAATTAAGTTTTTCTTTTTAAAGTTTTGAGGTCAATGGAGAGTTACTTGAGCAAATGGTGTTTAGTTTCCGTGTGGGTTTTGTTCTTAGGTTTAGGGTTTAAAGCAAGAGCAGAGCCTCAAGTTCCATGTTACTTCATCTTTGGTGATTCATTGGTTGATAATGGAAACAACAACAGGCTTCTGTCTATTGCAAGAGCCGATTATTACCCTTACGGTATTGATTTTGGCGGCCCAAGCGGCCGCTTTTCCAACGGAAAAACCACCGTAGACGAGCTCGGTAAACCCTTATTATTGTATCATTCTCCATTACATAACAAAAGCTCTTTTTTTTGGGTGAAAATTCCTTAACCTAAAGTGAGACTAAAATGTTATAATCAGAACATAACATGCTTTCTTTTTTTACATTTCTTGTGATACAATGAAGCTGAGCTACTTGGATTTGATAACTACATTCCACCGTATAGTGCTGTGAGTGGCCAGCAGATACTTCAAGGAGTAAACTACGCATCTGCAGCTGCTGGAATTAGAGAAGAATCTGGTCGACAATTGGTAACAAAAACACATTTCCAAGCTCCAGAATCTCTCTCTCTGTTTCGGTTTAAAACTTTAAAAGATACTAAAATTTTGTTTTGTTTTGAACTTGGGAATGAAGGGACAAAGGATTACATTCAGTGGGCAAGTTCAAAATTATCAAAACACAGTGGCACAAGTGGTGGAACTTCTTGGAGATGAGAACAGTGCAGCAAATTACCTTAGGCAATGCATCTACACTGTTGGTCTGGGAAGCAATGACTATCTTAATAACTACTTCATGCCTCAATTCTACTCTACTAGTAGAGAGTACACTCCCGAGTCATACGCTGATGATCTTATCAATCGTTACAGCGACCAGCTCAATGTAAGTTTCTTCAACTAATGTTTAGTGAGACTACTACATATGATATGCAATAAGTTAAGTCCTCTGTTTTTCTTTTGTGACCCATTTAATCAATATGCCCTTAGAAGGAATTTGAGAGTCCGTGGCATGTTTAAGACCAATAGATATGAATAAGATTTGGTCCAAAATCAATATAAAGTTTCAAGCTTTAGCTCACTTAAAGATACCCATTAGGTTAAAAACTCATATTTAGTTTTTTTTAAAAGAGAACTCATTAAGTACAATTCTTCAGTTGAACCTTCCTTGTGTCACAATGTTTTCTTTTGTGTGTTTATGAAGTTACTATACAACTATGGAGCTAGAAAGTTTGCATTGGTGGGTGTGGGAGCCATAGGGTGTAGCCCGAACGCGCTCGCACAGGGCAGCCAAGACGGAACAACTTGCGTTGAGAGTCTCAACTCGGCCAACAGAATCTTTAACAACAGGCTTAAGTCTATGGTTCAAGAGCTCAACAACAATCACCCTGATGCAAGGTTCACCTACATCAATGCGTACGGCGTGTTCCAGGACATAATCGCCAATCCGTCTGCTTATGGTAACAGAGAAATCCATCGCAAAATCGATGATCTTTTTGGTAACATATTGCTAAACAACTTCTCTTGATACTTATATTTATGCTCTTTGGATGAATGTTATTTAGGGTTTAGGGTTACGAACGCTGCGTGTTGCGGAGTTGGAAGGAATGGAGGTCAGCTAACGTGCCTTCCAGGGCAAGCTCCATGCCCGAACCGCGCTGAATATGTGTTTTGGGATGCGTTTCATCCAACAGACGCGGCGAACACGATCATTGCACAGAGATCTTACAGTGCGCAATCATCGGATGATGTTTATCCGATAGATATCTCGACACTAGCACAGCTTTCACTTTGAAAGCACAGAGGATAGGAGAGTTGGTAAACAAGTGTAATAATTTTCAGGTTTTAAACTAAGTTGTTGGAAAATATTCTCAAGTTATGTGTGGATTGTTATATATTATGAAATAAGTGACTCCTTCCGCATATGCTTTTTTTTTTTACCTGATTATGTCTTTTACTCAAGAAATCAAATTACTCACGCAAATCTTACATCCGTCAGTTTATTTGGCTAAAAAAATATCCTTCCATATGATGTTATAAATGAGGATTTTATTTTTGTAAATATTTTTGTTTAGTAGGAATAATCACATAAAACAACAGCTTTTTATGAAACTAAATCTAGAATGGATCTCAGGTATTTTAAAATTTTAATTTGTTTTGATCACTCTTTAGTTTTGACACTTTTCAAAAAAAGAAGCCAATTAATCAAAGTTAAAAATTGTAGTGGCAAATTGAACTTTTTTTTAGCGATAGCATCAACATAACGGTAGCATCCACAAAACAGAAAGTTTATAAACTTTAAGCATACAAAACCACAGAAACAGAGGCAAGAAAAAAGAAGAAGAAACTATGCATCCATAGAAAAAAACAAAATTTAGTCAACTAGTCAATTCATCAACATTAATTAAGTTTATAGTATTTACAAAAAAAAACTTACTCTTTCCATAATTTTGTGACGTTTTTGTCCCTTTCAGTTGATAGACATGTTTCAACAAAAAGACAATCTATTTAGCGCTTAACATGGTTTTCTCTACTTTCAATTTTTTTAGATCGCTCATTCCATAAACTTTTTTTTGTGATGCTTTTAACATTACCAAATAAATCAGTGAAACCAAATCACATTGTTCCCTCTTTGGTGTTTGATTATTTGTGAAATTAATAGACGCACGGAAATAGAGAGTCTATTTAAATGGATATTCTATTGCCGTACTATTTATGCTATTTCGAATAGTAATTCTATTTATTGTTTTAGTTGAATCATATTTTTACCTTTTTAGTTGATCATATGGTTTAGAAATTGTGGGATTAGTTTAATTTTCACATTCATTCTGTTACATAGTAGCAACTTTCAATTTTTAATTAATATATTTTAGCTTATATGAAAGTTAAATTTTTGTAATTAATAGACGTACTAAATAATTAAATTAAATAGAATGTCTATTTAAGTAGTACACAATTCTTTACACGTTACAACATTTTCCGTGTATTTGCAAAATATATATCTGTTTTGAAAAATTCAAAATACGTAAGATAGAGAAATAAACTAATTTTTTCGTGTATTAACAATTTTGTTTCGATATATGTATAAACCTGTATAGCCATTTGAATTTTTGTGGGGTGTAGGAGCAAAAAAGACAAATTACAGAAAAAAACAAAATGCTATCCTTCTATATATTAAAAGAGAAGACACGTTAGTGAAATTGTTCGACGTGTCATTCATATGGAAGCTCTCGATTTAATTGTTATAATTTGATTGGTCGATTTTTTTTTTGTTACTATTTTTTAAAAAAATTTTGGACCCAAAATATTAAATGATTTTCAGGCTATATTAGGTATAATACGAAATGTTATTGATTTTGGAAACATACTTTAATTCTTCATATTCGTCTTATTTTTTTTATGGAAATCAAAATGTCGAGATTAGAAGTATAATTAATTTTGGAATATATCTATTAAATTAATTAATTCGAAATATTCAATTATGATACTAAATATGGAGCATTAACATTATTTATATTTTCAATATTATTAATAATTGATAGATTAATCAAAAAAATATTTTGAGTTTTTTATATTTTTGATCATCACATTCTAACTAAAAAATTTTAATATTATATTTCATAATTTTATATGGCCCCATCACCATTACTTATAATTATAACATTATTATTAATAGTGATTAATTACTAACTAGATTGAATTTTTATATTTTAAATCATTATTTAAAAATAAACATAACAATTATATCAAGTTTCCTTAAAAAATTTAATAAATATATTTTCATTAAATGGAGAATTTCATAAATTAATTTGATTTTATATAACTTTCAATTATAATCTTAAAATGGAAATTTTATAAATTCATATAGAAATAATATATGACATTTATGGAATGGTTATATATGTTTATGTTAATTATGTCAATTTTTTATGATTGGTGCATTAAACAAGAAAGGAAACAATTTAATACATTGCTTGAACTACTAGGTTATTGAGTTGTATATATATATATATATGTATAGGTAATGTTTTGTCTAAATCATCAAACAACGAGACATCTGCTTGGAATGTATGTTTTTTTCTTTTGCTCAATTTTGGTTTACTTATTTGCTTGGTTCTTTAATTTTGAAAACAAAGTTTGTTTTTCTCCTCTTTTTTTTTTGTTTTGGAGCAGTTGAAACATGATCATGAAGATTATCGTGTTATGTACCGTGTTCATTGAAGGTTATATTGTGAGGGCTGCTTCTGAACAAGGGAACTGATGAGACAAGGACAAGTTAAGTGACACAAGTTTGCTAAGACGTAACACGTGCTGATGTGGCAAAAGTCGGAGTATGTTATAGAAAAGAGAAGATTTAAGTATATCGCAAATATAGCTTGAAGATTCTCTAGGTCAAAGTCTTGCATGACTATATAAGCAAGAGGATGGAAAGAAGGTGGGGGTGATTTTAGGGTTTTTGAGCGAGAGTTTTTCATTCTTAGGATTTTGGGTGAAACAAACAACTGCTATTGCTTCTTTAGCTAGGAAGGGATATTAGGTATTGGTCAGTGGTGATAGCGAGGAAAAGCTATTCACGTCAAAGTGATCAAACAAAGACTTGTATAAGTTTTGTTTGAGTGATATCTAATAAAGTGTTTTTTTTTAAGAATTATGGTTATTAGTTCTCTTTCTACGTCTGTGTTCTTTCAATTGGTATCAGAGCGATCAACCAACATACAGGTTGAGATCTTGGGAGAGAAGGATAGACGCTGGAAAGGAACTTGTCGCGGTGCAAAAACCAATTATTCTCGATGAAAACAACTATGGTCACTGGAAATTTAAGATGATACAGCTGATCAGATCAGTGGATGAAGATGCTTGGACCTCAGTTGAAGAAGGATGGGAGGAACCACACACTGTCTCTTCTGATGGAAATAAATTTGCCAAGCCAAAGGACAAATGGACAGACGTTGAAAAGTTGGCATCAAAATTTAACTCCAAAGCCATGACCGTGATATTTGGAGCTGTTGACTTGGAACAATTTAAATTGATCCAAGGTAGTGATTCGGCAAAGGAAGCATGGGATATCTTGAGAAACTCGTTTGAAGGAAATGCTACTGTGAGAAGAACCCGACTGGATCATCTTGCCTCGCAATTTGAGAATTTTAGGATGGGACCTGATGAGTCTATTAAAAACTTCAGTTCTAAGTTAAGTGCTATGGAACATGAAGCTTTTGATTAGGCAAAAAATACAAAGAAAAGAAGTTGGTCAAAAAACTTCTGAGATGTTTACCTCCAAAGTATGCTGCTCACAAAGCTATCTTAAAAAAGACTGAAAACACTGATGAGCTCAAGTTTGAAAAACTTGTGGGGATGCTCAAAGCTGAAGAGATAGAAGCCGTTGCAAATCTGAATAACACACACAAGGGTGTGCCTCTTACTGTTGAAGAGAAGGATGAACATTTTCAAAAACTTGAAGACAACATGAGCTTGCAAGCTAAAAAATTTGGAAAATGCTAAAGAGAGTTAAGAAAGGAACTAACAAGTCTTTGAATCATTCAGTCAAATTTGATGATGAAAAGTTTGGTCGCCTTGATACAGAAGCATCTGGATTAAAAACTCTTCATAGCGATAGAGATACTAGAAGAAAGAGGTCAGATGTTCAGTGCTTTGAATGTTAAGGATATGGTCACATGAAAATGGAGTGTTTGTTGACTAAGCGTAGAGAGATTTGATGCTAAAAATGTAAAGGTTTTGGTCATGTAAAAGCTGAATGTCCAAATCTGTCAAAAAGGAAGGAAAGATCCTTTCTGTGTTTCAGTGACTTAGAAACCAATGATGAAGATGAATCTGACCTGCTGAACTTTGCCGCCTTTGCAACAAAGACTGATGGAGCAAAAAACAGAGATGAGTCTGATCCTGAAAGCAAAGGCGACAAGGAAATTGATCCTAAGAGGGAGTATCGTAAACTGTATGATAGTTGGGTAAAGCTGAGTAACGACAATCTGAAGCTAGAAAAAGAAAAGGCTATGTTAAAGGCTAAAGTAAACATACTTGAACTGAAAAATATGGCATCGCAAAAGGAGGAGTTAAAGTCAGAGACACAACCTAAGACAAGTGTATCACTCAATCAAGCGACTGAGCAACACATCAAATCACTAGAATCACGACTGGATCATATGCAGACTGTCATTAATCTAGAAAAAGAAAAATCTAAGAGTCTTGAGTATACTCTGCAGGATAATCGAAAGAAGATACGTATGCTCAATTCTGGAACTAAGAATCTGGAGCACATCCTGACAATAGGACAACCACCTAAAGTCAACTGTAAATTAGGATATACCAGCTTCAAAGGAGAATGTAGTTCAGAAACTGGAAAAGATTTGGTTCTGGGGAACTTTGTGAAGAGTGGCCAAACTATATAATCACATGGAAGAACTAAAATTGAGGACTAAAATGAAGATGGTTGGTAGTCCACCAAGTCAAGCAAGAGTATTTGACGTGAGAGTATGTCATCTCAAGAATGATAATCCACCGACTACATTTGTAAAAAATAGGGGATGCTTGTTCTGTGGAAAGCACAACCATCGTGTAAGGCACTGCTTTTCAGGAAAAGAAGAATTAGTCAAGCTTGGAAAACAATGCAATGTTATATAGAGCCATCTAAAGTGGGTATGGTCTGGATTCCTAAAAAGGTTTTGTATACTTTACCTGAGACAAAGCCAGAAGTCAAGAAGACATTGACTGGAGAAGGTACTATCACTTAAGAAGAAACCATAACCTTGATGTGTAATTTCGCCCAAATTAGTTCATTTGGAGTGAGTAGTGCAAATGACTTATGTGGCATTCAATCAGAAACCACATAAGGTGAGACACCTATGCTTAACAATGTCGCCTATATCTCGATTGAGGCGGATAATGTTGCAAAATGGTATTTTGACAGTGGATGCTCGCGTGACATGACTGGAGATGTACATTCTCTACGAATCCACACTAAGTTAAAAGGAGGAAAATTTACCTTTGGAGATGGTGGACATGGAAAGATTCAAGGTGTTGGTACACTTGAACGATCAGATCAACCTCATTTGGCAAATGTGAACTTAGTGGAAGGGCTTAAAGCTAATTTATAAGCATCAGTCAGTTGTGTGATGAAGGAATGAAGGTGGTATTCACGAAGACAGAGTGTGAAGCGACTGATGAAAAAGGAAATGTTATTCTCTCTGGATTTCTTTCTGGCAACAACTTTTACAGGTGGATACCCTTAGAGAAATGTCTATCTGTTGTTGCAACCAAACTGGACTGGTGGCACAAGAAGCTGGAACATATGAATACAAGAGCCTTGTGTCACTTGGTAGATGCTGATGTTGTGAGAGGGATACCTAAACTAGAAGATAAAACTGAGGTGGTCTGTGAAGCGTGCAACAAAGGAAAGCAAGTCAAAGTGCATCATCGGAAAGTCACTGATATAACAACCAAGAAGGTTCTGGAGCTTGTTCATATGGATCTCATGGGACCAGTTCAAACCAAAAGTATCTCTGGTAAGAGGTATGTCTTTGTGCTGGTAGATGATTTTTCACGTTACACTTGGGTCAAGTTTCTGCGAGAGAAGAGTGAAGCTGCAGAGAGTTTTAAAATACTTGCTTTGCAACTCAAGACTGAAAAGGGAAGTATTATCCACATCATAAGCGATCGTGGTGGAGAATTTGTAAATGAGTCCTCTTAAAGGTTCAGTCAGGGTCCAGGGATAAGACATCAAAACTCAGCTCCTAGAACTCCTCAGCAGAATGGTGTGGTTGAAAGGAAGAATAGAACTCTTCAAGAAATGGAAAGAGCAATGATGCAAGGAAATAGTGTGTCACACATATTCTGGGCTGAAGCTATAAACACGACATGCTACATAATTAACCGTGTATACGTGAAACCTGGAACCAAGATGACTCCTTATGAAATCTGGAAAGGGAAGACTCCAAATCTCATTTACTTCCATGTGTTTGGATGTGTGTGCTACATCTTAAATGACAAAGATAATCTTGGAAAATTTGACTCATAGAGTGATGAAGGAATATTTCTGGGGTATGCCACAAACATCATGGCTTTTCGTGCTTACAATCAGAAAACTCGAATGGTAGTGGAATCAATGAACATTGTGTTTGATGACAATAACAACATTCAACTTCAAGAAATTGTGTTGACTGAAGGTGAGCCACACAAAGATAGGTTGATGCATTCTCATGATCAAGAAACAAAGGATGTCAAATGTGAAGAAAATGTTGAACAATGTGATAGATCTGATGTTCAAGCTCACAAAAAGCACTTAGCTGAGGACATTATAGGCAATCTACATGATGGCGGGTTCCCATATTTGGAAACTTCCATTTCAGGAAAATTCATTTTTCGGGCAAGTTTCCTCTTTGGAAAAGTTTTCGTTTATGGCAGGTTTCCATAAGTGGAAAGTTTCAATTTTTGGCAGGTTCCCGGGTAAGGTCTAACCTCAGGTATTCCTGGTTGAGGTTTCTCCTTTCCAAGATGGGTCATCAGCTAGTCAAACAAGGACTTCGTTGTTGGAGAGGTTGGAGTCCCAACGGTGCTTCCGGTGAAAACAGTTCAAGCGGGAGTAGTAGTGACGGAGGATCGACGTGGGATAAAAGCTCAGAAGGAGGATCGTCAGTCAACCATTCCGGAGGCCTATCTACCAATAGGCCAAGGTGAGGAGGTTCTCGGTCTCGTCGCATTTGGTATTCGTTTAGTCTAGGGTTAATTCGGCCAGTGTCGAGCTGTAAGTGTCGGTACAAATAAAAACTATGTAATGTGTATCGTTAATGACATAAGGTCTTATACGCCTAAGTGTGATTTCTTGTTGGGTCACTAAGTCGAGCTTAGGCTAGAGCATGTGTGAAAACTTAAGTCCTTAAAATAACTAGGTCTGATTTGGCATTGCTTGTGAATTACGGAAGATGACTTTAGGTCTAGATTAATCCGGTGATGTGAATTCTCTGGTGGATAGTCGTCTATCCAATTTACAGGTGTGACGCACTCAGCCCTGAGGCTTAGGACCCTAGGGAAATCGAGAGGTGAGGAGTAGGATCTTCGCGCCATGTCCAGGCGAAAGTAATCCGGAGGGACGAGGTACTAAACTGGCTGAGCCTCCCAGGAAAGATGTTATGCCTAGGGAGGCAAGATGCTTCGGGTAACCCCGTGGTGCTTCCCTGGTACATGAGGAGTGTCAGTGCCCTGGCGAGGGTTCTCAGAAGGCTGATACCAGGATGAAGTAATGGGTTGCGCGCAGTGGGACGGGCGGTTTTCGCGCAACTGACCTATGTGATTGTGTCGGGTTGGCCAGTCCACAGATGGTAGAACCAGGCTGGGTGGGTAGCCACTAGATGGGAGGGAACCAGACTAGGTGGAGGGTCTAAGTTTTAGGGCATGCGTTGATATGCCTTCCGATTGTAATACGCATTAGGACCCAAAGGATTTGCGTAGAGATGTCAATGTGGACCGCAACCCGCGGGTTAGGCCCAAGTAATACTGTTGCGGGACGGGTTTGAACACGTTAAAAATTGTCCATATAAACGCGGGTCACGCGGGCCGGACCCGTATGTTTCGTGGGTTTTAGCGATCTAGACCGCGGGTTCCCGCGGGTTGTCCGCGGATTGAGTGTACTAGTGTTCTTGTAGATTTCTAGTTATATTACGTATGTTTTAAACTTTAGCTATCTTGTTTTTTATTTTAAAAATATTATCTTTGACACTTTGATAAGCAAAAAAATGTTTTTCTAATGAAATTTGGTGATGAAAGTTGTCAAATTTAAACCTAACTTTCATTTTAAAAGAAGTTAACCATATCACATTATTTGAAAGAATCAATTTCAGAGTAAGACAATATTTTCAATTAACCTTCCCAACAAAAATTATGATGGTTCATGAAATGACATTGTTTTATATATAGATATATATATTTCTGTACGCAATTAATAGTTATAGCATCAGATTAATTAAAAGATAACTAATTTTAACTTGTAAATATGTAAATTCATCTTAATAGATTTATCTAGTGGTTAAAAAAATGTGACTATATTAACGACGATTGGGTGTTAACGGAGAAGAACCATGTTAATTTATCGTCAACTATTACCCTTTTATCATTTATTTATATATATATATATATAACAACCCCCAAAACAAAAGCATAAACCGCGGGTCGACCTGCAAAACGGCTATATTATGTGGGGCGAGTTTGGACATATAAATATAAACCGTAACCCACGGCGGGCCGGCCCGTACAACCCGTCAAAGAATCAAACCCGCAATGGATTGGGTTACTTAGACGCGGGCTGACCCGTCTGACATCTCTAGATTTGCGAAAGGTTTTAAAAGAAGTGTCTTAGTAGGTTAAGGTGTTTTTCTAAAAAGAATTTTCAACTTATTAGTTATTGCTTGCCAAGCATGGTAGGTTTTGGAGGGGGGGGTTTAGGATTAGGTCTGAACTTTCGGGGTTAAGCGGGTATCAAGTGAGGCGGAGTCGGGTTCGTCCTCACTGGGTGATTTGTTTGAAAAGTCACTCATCCCTCTCTTTTTCCCCTTTTTTTGGTGTTACTGTAAGTTGCGGTTAGAAGCGGAGATTAATGATCGATTAGTGAATTTAATCCGATTTTTGGCGGTACCATTTGGGACATTTTTGATTCCTTCGGGACGGAGACATTACATAGTATTTGTAAATATCCTTGTAACAATTGATAATGTTAGGATTTTGTTCTTATTTCAGGAATTGTTTTGTTCCTCTCCTCACTGATTTGATTTCATTTTCTAATATCGATCCAATATTTATTTGATTCCAAATTAAAATTCAACTAAATTTTTTATATAACTCAGGTAATTTGAATTTTGAGGGACTGATGACACAACCCAACACTGGGGGTCAATGCTAGTCGACTAATCTTGAGATCCGGGGGCCATGTAAATGCTCTGATGGACAATCCGAACTGAACCCATGTGGTGGAGGTTTCAGCTGAGACTCCTTTACCATTTGAAAGAACGCGGATTGGTTAATTCAACTTATAATTAGCATGCAAATTGCATTGCTATATACTATAGTACTCCTAAGCTAAGAGTTTCACCGACGATCTTAAATGAAAATAGTTGGACGAGACATAGAAGCAGCACCGGCCTTGTACAATTATGATACATTACAAGCCAATTGATTTATTCACAATGAATCCACTTGTCATTTAATGAACAAACCTAATTCTTCACCTGTTTTCGTTTCACCAATTCCCCTCCATAATATTTCTAAATAATGGTTAGTATCTTTAAATTTGATACATTTCTACACACAATAAGGACACCAATAATACACAATCTATCACGATTTTTCTTTCTTTTTCGTATTTATTATATGTTAAAAAGATTTTAGTTGGCGCATTTAATATCTTCCAACTTATGACAAAAGATTGGGTTGTGTACGCGGAGAAAACTCTACCCTGGGTCAATGGTCAGTGGCGCAAGTGGCTTTGTCAAACCTACGACTTTTTCTCCTCAAATTAGGCTGCAAAATATCTTTTTTAAATTACATCTTCTTGTGGAAGTCCCTCGGTCCAGTGATTGATCAAAGGTTTAATGCTTCTACACCAGTAGGTCAGGGGATCGATTCTCCGAAGATGCGATTATTGCAGATTAATGGAGACATGCTTATAGAAAGTTTTCAGCGTGGTGCAAGCGATAACCGTTCGTCATGCCAGCAGATGAAACGGAAAGATTTGTCCGGTGTGTTTGCATCAAACTCATAATCCGTTTTTTAAAACTCATAATCCCTTCATGATCCGAGATAAAAATCGAGCATGTAAAACATGTAAAATCGATTCATATTTTCGTTTTTTAAAACTCATAATCGTCATACCTATCTACCAAACATGATACTTTTTTACACTATTTTATACTCCATCCATTTTCGAAACTTAGATATTTTATATTATTTATTTAAATACAATAAATATTTAGTAATAAAGATATTACTTATACGATGAAACGCTTTTCAAAAATAATTAAATAATAATATCCATTTGGTTTAGATATTCTCAGTGTTCTCAAAATTTACAATTTATTACTATCAACTAATTAAAGTATCTTAAAAATCTAAAAAATTTTATCTTTGTGCAACAAAATTTTTTTAGAAAATCTAACTTTCGGGAAGAGAAGGAGTATATGTGTATTATTTTATCTGATATTATGTTATTTGAATATAACAAATGTACATTACTTTTACGTGATATCATACTATTAAAACTTTTGGGAATACTATTATGTCTAATGAGTATCTTATTCCAATTTTCTAAATTTTTTTATTTATTGATATGCAGTCATGTATATATATATATATATATATATATATATAGTCATTGATTAAACGATGACATATAATTTACAAATTTTGTTACTGACGTTATTTAGCTAATTACATTTTAGAATGTCACAACAGCATATCTATTTTGCAAATTAACCTATCTCTTTTCAGTTACTTACTTCCATTTTAGTTTGTGATTTTTATTTCCGGCTAGTTTGTGATTAATGTCGGCACATATACGGATTGAATGTCGCTTGATAAATCTTCATTGTGACTTGTGAGTGTGGAAAAAAAAAACGCAATCATACTTTATTGGACCCACCAATCTTTAAGTGACTAGCCTTATGAAATTAAAACTACCAAAATATCACATGTACATCTATAAATACACACAACTTCCTTCAATCACATCACTACACTTCTCATTTCCAATCTCTTTTTACTTCTCAACCTCAATAGATTTTGGCTATTGAAATGGAGAGTTACGTAAGGAACTATTGGTGTGTAGTGTTTGTGTTGTTGAGTTTAGGGCTTAGTGTAAAAGCACAACAGCCTCAAGTACCATGTTACTTCATTTTTGGCGACTCTTTAGTTGACAATGGAAACAACAACGGTCTTGTCTCTTTTGCTAGAGCTAATTACTTCCCTTACGGCATCGATTTCGGTGGCCCCACCGGCCGTTTCTCCAACGGCAAGACCACCGTTGATGAGATCGGTATATATGCCCATTTTTACAATCTCTATCTTCTATATTTCACTAAGTTGGCTTGTTGCTGACATAGCCTTTATATGTTATTAGAAAGTTAATACGTTCTAACATGGGTTTTGATCTTTTTTTGTGATGTAATGAAGCTGAACTACTTGGATTCAATGGTTACATTCCTGCTTATAATTCCGTGGGCGGTCGGCAAATACTCTCAGGAGTTAACTACGCATCCGCAGCTGCTGGAATCCGAGAAGAAACCGGTCGACAATTGGTAAAATCAAACATTTAAAACACTTTCTCCTAACTCACTAATTCATTCATAAATAGTAGAAAAGTTCCAACCATTTTTTTGTGGGAAATGAAGGGACAAAGGATAAGCTTTAGTGGGCAAGTTAGGAACTACCAGAACACGGTATCGCAAGTGGTTAGACTACTAGGAGATGAGACTCGCGCAGCTGATTACCTTAAGAGATGTATTTACTCTGTTGGTATTGGAAGCAATGACTATCTCAACAACTACTTCATGCCTACGTTTTACTCTTCTAGCCGTCAATTCACACCAGAACAATACGCCGACGACCTCATCAGTCGATACAGAACTCAGCTCAATGTTCGGTTTTTTCCCCTTATGGCTATTGTATGTTTGCTTATGGGGATCCCCCACAACTAACGCAATGTTAAAACTGTTTCTTTTTGGGGATTTTGTAGGCACTATACAACTATGGGGCTCGAAAGTTTGCACTAATCGGAGTAGGAGCCATCGGTTGTAGTCCAAATGCACTCGCGAGAAGTCGCGATGGTAGGACTTGTGACAACCGCATCAACTCAGCAAACCAAATCTTCAACAACAAGCTCAAGTCTATCGTTGATGAGCTCAATAACAATCACCCTGATGCAAAGTTCACCTACATCAATGCTTACGGCATATTCCAGGACATGATCACAAACCCCTCTAGATTTGGTATAGACACACACAAACACACACACATGAGTAGTTTATCATTTCAATGTTAAAGATAGACCAAACTTGATATCGGACTTGTCGAAAATGTCTCACAGGGTTCAGCGTGACAAATGCGGGATGTTGCGGTATAGGAAGGAATGCTGGTCAGGTCACATGTTTACCGGGACAAAGACCTTGTAGAAACCGAAATGCGTACGTGTTCTGGGATGCATTTCACCCTACCGAAGCCGCAAACGTGATCATCGCAAGGAGATCGTACACCGCGCAATCACCTTCAGATGCTTACCCTATGGATATCTCAACTTTGGCTAGGCTCTGAAGAAACAGAGATATAAGAACCAAAGTGTGATCTTCATGTGTACTGTATCGTCTATTTATATATTCGAAATCGAGTGTAACACTAACGTTATTCCTCATATATAGCACGATTTCTATACCGGTTCATCACCAATACAAATTAGCAATGAAAGGGATTATGATGCTGGATATACCGATAAACTAATAGAGAGAGTTTGCATAGATTCAATCTCACTGAGGCATATGATGCTGGATTTTTTAATCGTATGAATACATTCGATCCGGTTTAGAGGCCATATATACTAATCTGCCAGGTGAATCAGAACTTTCCATACGTTTTGACTATGTTCTTGAGCTTTGGAGCTGTCACAACCTCAGGAAATCTCGGATAAGCCTGTGAACCAGAACTAAGCCTCTTAAGCAAGAGAATGCCAAAGCTTTTTCCCATCTTTGAGGCACATTATTGTATAATCGATCCAGGAGGCAATTTATCTTCTTAGCCACTGGTTGTAGCAGTTAGCTTTTAATAATCAATTTCCATTTTTGAGATTGGAACGTAAACAAAGAGAATAGCTTGAATGTTCGTAAAATCTCATCCTTGTTTTGTGCTTCAATTATGTTTAAGGAAATATCTATACTATTAAAACAGAAGCACAACAACCTTTATTTACGTGTGATATTATCCATTTTGAATTCTTATATTAATATTAATTATACATCCCTATTATATAGCCTAACAACTTAATTATNTTAACTAACTAATATTAATGGAATTAACTAATGACTAATTATTCTTTCATCTTTTACACATTTCTAGAAAAACAATATTTAAAATTAAGTTTACTAATTAACAATTACAAAAATGACATTTTTAAAGTTATTAAATATGTAACTGTTTTTAAAACTAAACCAAAAATCGAAATGGGTAATTCCTTGGGTCATAG
>OVAN01004858.1:0-24761 GCA_900406275.1 Anastatica hierochuntica
TAGACTGCTATAGAAGTCTACTCTGTCTTTTCGAGTAGACTTCCCTAAAAGCCTATTCAGAGTAGACTTCGAGAAGTCTACTCTGTCTTTTTTGAGTAGACTTCTTTAGAAGTCTATTATGTCTGGAGTAGACTGCTAGAGAAGTCTGCGTTACACATAATTTTTGAAGATGTGTATTTTNATGTTTATTTCTTGCAGAGATGGTGAACTTGTCGGTCGTTTGTGGTGCATGGGCGATGAATGAAAATTCATGGAATTTTGTTGTGGATACTCGCAAAGGAGGGAGAATGTTTTTTTTGAGTGATGGTTGTACCCATGATGAATTTGTCGAAATGGCGCAAGATGATTACAAGTTGGGCAAGCGGAGCTTTGTTGAATTATCTTATTTTAAAGAAGTCTACTTCTTTGAGTAGACTGCTAAAGAAGTCTACTATGTATGGAGTAGACTTCACCCGAAGTCTACTTTACATATAATTTTTGAAAGTATGTATTTAGTATGTGTAAAATAACTTTTTTAAGATCTTGATTGTTAATACGTTTAAATGTTAATTTTATTGCAGAGAATGGTGAACTTGCCGGTTGTTTATGGTGCATGGGGGATGAATGACAGTTCATGGAATTTTGGTGCGGATACTCACAAAGGAGGAAGAATATTCTTTTTGAGTGATGGTTGTATTGTATACATGGTGAAATAGTCGAAAAGGCACAAGATGATTACAAGCTGAACTTGGTTGAATTATCTTACTCTCTCCCGGATTCAATGTTACAACAAATGGCTCTAGATCTCAAATCGTGATGAACATTGTTCACATTCTTATCTTTTTCGATCTAAGTTAGACAAACATGGTTCTTTTTTTACGTGCTCAATTCTCATTTAAATGATCTTAAGTTGAAAAATCATTTTAAATTCTATAAAATTTGAAACCTCATTATACATTGTATTGATCATATGCCATTTGGCTTTGAATATGGCTTGTGATCACAAATAAAAAAAAGCAATATTATAAAACTTTTAAATGTTAACAAAAAGAAAATTATACAAAGTAAAACAAATAAACTACATTATACGTATTATTTTCTAATCATCACTACCAATCACCACCGCCACATCGATGAATCCTAGTTGCAGTCCGGAGGTTGATCTCACGTCTCGTACACATAAAAACCGGAACCTGCAACATACACATAATAGGAAGATGAAAAAAAAGCAAATGGGGTTGTCTTAATCAAAAACCAATTTCACAGATTAGAGAAAGTATATTGAGTATTATTACCTGAACAAATTAGCCTGGAATCCGGGTGATGTTATTTTATAGGATTTGCGTTGGAATCGCTCTTCGAATACCTGACAACTTTGCTTTTCCAGAACATGTCATGTGGATCCATCGTCGCAACTTGCTTCAAGAACCCTGTGCGAGGTAACAAATAGCGTTAAAGCACCAAATATGTATGTTTTTAGAATTGAGAGAACAAAAAAAGGATATATATATAAAGAAAAAGACATTACCAATCTTTGGGGTCTCTCTCTGGGGCATCATTAGCAGACATAAGCTCATATGCTACGATTTTTTGCATCTGTTTGTAGAGTATTTTGAACACGATCCAACAGCCTGTAAGAGAGGAGAGCCAAGAGAAAGCACGGGAGCGCGAGGAACCAATGACGAAATGTATCTTGATCCTTATCATAAGTCCTGTGAACAACCTTGTGGTACCTCATGTACCAAACTATAGAAAAAGAACTTCCTAAGAATATCAACTTCATAAGTGTGTTATAGATATCTAAATATCGAGTCGCAAAGACAATGACATAGAGTTCTTGAGTCTTCAGTGAGACACCTACAAATTCCAAAAGCAAGTAGAATTCTTATTACTATATATCTCCAGCATTATCAACTAAATATTTGATCTTTCATAATCTAAGATTCATAAACAGAAACAATCTTAAGTTCTCAGATGATAATGGAACTAACTACATTCGAAACAACATCACAACAACATCAACAGTTCTAGTGAACAAAGCTTTAGAAATCACAGTGATTACGAATGCAAATGTGAAAGAAAGATATGAGACAGAACCTCAGGAAGAACTTCGAGACGAACAAGAACTCTATCTGCTTGAGGAACAACCTGCAAAAATCCAATAAACAACAAATCTTACAATCACTCACAAACAAAATTCAAAAAAAGAATTAAGAAAACGAAATAAAGGAAGTACCTTTGTTGGTTCCCGTTTGGTGGAAACAACATTGATTTTAAGTTAATTTCTTCGAGATTCAGTAAAAATTAAGTGAAAAGAAGAAGAACCCATTAATGAAAGACACGACAAGAAGTTATAAACACAGAAAGAAAAGTAGAGAAACATGTAAGATTTGAGATTTGTACTGAGAAGAAGGCTTTTGTGAGTTAGAGAAGAAGCATTGGTTTTGATGGGAAGAGCGAAGAAAGGTTTAAGACTTTTAAAAGTTTCACGAATAAGCTAAGGACAAACCTTCAGATGTACGTTTGACTCCAGGAGGATAAGCTAAATGCGACGCCGCCGTCGCGTTGGGAAGATGATGATGATACATAGCGGAAGAAGAAGATGAATAGTTGCTTAAAGAGTCGGATCCGTCTCGACCCAAGAAGCGAAAAGTTGAATCGGGTAAGTATTGATCAGCAACGGAGCCGTATAGAGAAGAAAGACCGATCTTTTGCGGTTCAGATTGAGACTGCGGCGGCGGAGGAGCAGGAGATACGGCGGAAGCAACAAAATAAGAAGGTTGAAGAGCGTAGCTAAACAATTGATAAGATCAGAATCCTCGAACTTCACCGTATTGTTTCATCGTATATACTCTTCTTCTACTCCTTGACTTCACTGATCCTTCACGCAAAAGGGAAATAAGGTGAATCAGATAGATCAAATCAAGATTCTAAACAAAAAAGGAAAAGAAAAAACAATGAGAAGAGCTTTACGGTCATAATAACATCGCATTGAACAAATCCAAAGCCTAGAGTCAGAAGGAATAAAAGAAAGAAGCAACGCACAGGAAGATGGAGAATACTTTATTTATCCAAAAAAATGGAGAATACGATGTTTTTTTTTTGTTTTTGATTTTCTCAAAAATGGAAAATAAAATGTACATCACTTTTATATGTGATATTGTGTTAGGTTAGATTAAACCTAAGTAGACTTCATTTGAAGTCTACACTCAGCGAGAAAATAAACTTAGGCGAGAACTGAAATTTGTAATTGCAGACTTCATTTGAAGTCTACTAGTAGACTTCTATGTGAAGTCTTCCAAAACGAAAAATCGAAAAATTGTAAATTTTAGTCGAAAAAATTTAAAAATGCATTGCAAATGTTTGTAATATTCATAACTAAACTTGTTTGTACTAATATAACATTTATGACAAACAAATTTTGAGTTCTAAAGTTAACCTTTAATGTTTATACAAAAACTCTCAACTACAAACCATGGACATTTGTTTTTCCCAAACCCTAAATCATAAACCCTAAACTCTAAGCTAATTGATCTTGATTGCTTTAAATTAACTTAATTTTTTAAAATTTTAATTAATATACCTTGTAATTGATAAGATTTAATTTATGGATATATATTTTTACTCAAATTATTTTTTCTAACTTTTTAAATTTAAAAACACTGTTTAATTACTGATGCAGACTTCTAAAGAACTTATGCAACTACTTCCATTTCTGTGACAGGTACTGCCACAAGCATTATCACAGTTACGATTACACCTCTTGTTTCTTCACTCGTTTTCTGTTAGAGCCTATACAGCATTGTCATCTGTCCGTACTGTCTCAGAGATCCTGCATCTTCAATTTCTCTGTTGCAGTCGCCGCATCATCATCAATTGTCACAGACACTACTGTGATAGAACCTTGCATTTCTGCTGCATCTTCTATATGTAGCAGACATTATTTCAGACATCTGTATCTCTAAATATATCATCTCATGTTCAGTTTTTTATCTCTTTCAAAAACTAAATCAACATATAACACATCACTCCACGCATTACTATAAACCATTAGATTTACACATTCTCGTTTTGCTCTTGCCTTTTTGTAAGTCTTACAGGTTTTTAACTTCCAGCGTCATATGTAAAGAGATAACATGAACAATTGATTTATATATTTAAGTAATACCAGAGAGCTAGAAAGAATACACCAACCAAACTCATCACTTTCAGTGTTACATAAAAATGCGTATATACTTTGTAATATAATTTAATTAAATTTTAGCATAAGAGGAACTAATTTATATTTTTTTGAAAACATCATAATAAGAGTTTTTCTCGTTTAATGTTCATACTTTATTATACCATCTTTCACTTCTCTCGCTCGCTTACTGTCATTATAGTCCGACTCTTATCCGAGCGAACTATGCTATCTCCAATATTTTCCAAATACTTATACATCTATTTGATTATATTATCTTAAAAAGTTATTTTATACACCATCATTTTTCTAAAGACTGATATTGTTAGAACACTAACTTAAGAACTCGATAGAAATCTTCAGAAACTCTTATAATAGATATCGTTCAAACAAATTTTATACAGATTTTGTTTGATCATATTTACTTGACTTGTCGCACACGACAATCAAGACTGACCAATACCTATTCTACCCAACTCAAGGCTACTAAGCAACAACAGTTAACGCAATAACCCAAGAACCTAAAGATGTTTGACATAACTCTCTCTTGCCTCTCTAGTCTCTAATTTCTTTTGATGTGATGCTCTAAATCCGTGACCCTTCTTTCTCAACCCTAGCTCCTTAAGTAGATGTTGCTCCTCAATATTTTCTAGATCTTTTTCGTGATCTTCTAAATATCGTTTTTCCAACTTTTTATAACTTCAAGTAGATTGACTTCAAAATCTTTGTCACGTCAGCTTTTTCCATTTTCCCACCAGCGCCTTTGTGTTACACAACTAGCTATTGTGTTACCGCGAAGTTCATATTCTCACATTCTCCCCCTTTTTGTGTGCCTGTGTGCATCTACGCCACCTGAATCAAAATACAAGAAACGCACACCACAACCTTGCTAGCTCTACACAAAGAATGTTAATTTTCAACACCATTAAGAAGTCATAATAAGTCATCAGGTAGACTCCAAATGAGTTCCATATTACATGACCAAAAGAAAACAAATACTAAGTTGAATGAGTCTTAAACACAACATAACACAATTGTTTCATGATAACAGACTCTCACTCAGTGCTAATCCAAATCCTGCATTCCACTTCTATACGATGCAGACGCATCATTATCCTCATCAACATCAGAATCCGTAACACGACGCAAATCGAATGTGTTGTACTCTCCCCCTGCATGGATTCACATGTGTACACAAAATAATGAGAACTTAGAGCAGAGCACTGAGAGAAACAGAGAACTTACCTTTAAGCCGTATTTCCATCTTATGTATCATCTTTTTGAGGTTGCGCAGATCATAAGCCAGAGTAGGAGGGGCAAGGTCTTGTTCTCCATCAGAACTACAAGCACTCTTGTCCAGAGAGATCTTTCTAGGAAAGGCTGACATCTTGTCATTTCTGAAAGCTGGGACAGGACGCTAGAACTTCAGAATCTGATAAATAAGATTTGGAAAAGGCAGACGAATTCCCAAAAGACTAGGATGCTTGGCAATCTCCATGTCTGCTTATAGACCAATCTCCTAAAGTTGAAGGGTTTCTTGTGGACAATCATGTGAATAAACTTTGTCCGTACTTGAGTCATAGTAGTGCTATTTGCCGAAGCTATCAAGTTTCTATAGCAAAGCTTGTATAACACAACCATAGATGGAGTCATATGCTTAGACAGAAACTCCTCCCACATGTTCTTCTTTCCCCCAATCAAGAGCATGATAGCTTCAGAGAGAGGAGCATCCAAATAAACTTCAGAATCATTTTGAGATTCAGAGTCCACAGGAGTGAGCAGCATCGTATTGATGAGATCATGAGTAAACTCATAAAGTTCCCCTCTCACATAAACCAAACCTAAATCGAGTTCCTTTTATCATCACCTTCCCTTAGATTGGAGTAAAACTCCCTAACTACTTGTTGGACATACTGATCCACATCGGTAACCGTATGAATCAATCCAGCATTCAGAATTTTCTGCTCAAATTCGATCAACTCTTTGTCATTCAGTGGTAAAATTTTTTGATCCATAAAGGAACGAACCTTGAAACACTTGTACAACTCAACAACTTGAGAATTGATGAACCTCTAGTTGAGCGGCCTAACAGGATGTCTAGCAAATATGCCTGGAAACATGCCTTCCTTTCTCTTGACAAGTGCTCTGTTTGCTTCCATATGAACTTCAAAGGAAGGGTAAGGAGATGGATTTCCTTCGCGATCATCAACAAAGTCTTCGTCATGATCTAGGGTTTCTCTCTCTGCATGTGGTTCTTCATCTTCAAATCCCATCTCTTGATCTTCACAGGTGTTTTCAGCTTCCAACATTGGGGATTTTTAATCACGATGTGTTTGGTGAGAGATTGAATACGACGCCCCTTCGAGATCGATTGGGTCTTCACGGTGAGTCACATGCGTAGATGAATGTCCTCTGTTAGCAGCAACAACTTCTCTATGCACAACTTCTCATTTTTCCGAGTCATCATTATTGTCAGAAGCAAGGATTGCACTTACAGAAGCTAGATAACGGAAGAGACAACTAGGGTTTGTGCCAAAAGATGCTTCATTTCCTTAAATAACCGCGAAACCTGTATCAAAATGTCAATAAAAAAGCAGTGGGCCTAATGGGCCTGAATCGACCCGTGAGTGATGCGTTTATCATCTATAATGCAACTACAAGAGCATCATGACACACTTGTTCCAAATAAATCATAAGGACCCCATGTTGTCAAGAACTATCCTCTAAGATTTGAAGAGCAGCTGATATCACAAACCACTAGACCGATTGAATTTAAGAGTTTAAATTAAAAGAAGTTGAAGACATAATGAGGAGTAACATAACATAGACCACATGTTCATTGTTCCAAAGGTCAACATTTTAAGAAAAAATATTTTCAACCAATCAGCATCCCAAAGGTAGCTCTTTCCTATCAAGAATAACTTCTTTTGATCAAAAATTTTAAAATAAGCACTTTGAGACTAAATCCATTCACGACATCTCCCACAAACACAGTGGCACAACACAAGTTGTTTTAATTTGAAGATCGATGCTCCCTAATTTTCTAGAGTGTCATTGTAATTTTTTTATCGATCTGCTTTTTAAAACCTTCAAGATAAGGAGCCTTGACAGCAAAGCTATTGAGAATCGATGTTCCCTAATTTTCTAGGGTGTCATTATATATTTTTTTTTTTTATCAATTCTCCTTTTCTTTTCTTTGTTTTCTTTTTGATTTTCAAAACAACAGTGTTGTAGAATAGTACTAGAAGGACCTAGTTTACCGATTAGAGGTTTTATACAAGGGTGATATGATATGGGGAGATAAAATAGGAACAATGAACAATGGTCTTTCTCTATGCACCCTATCATGTTCTGATTCAGTCGGAGTTCACAGATCCCAAGAGCTTTTCTTAAATGACAGAAAGTGTTAAGATCTAATGGTTTGGTGAAAAGATCAGCTAGCTGCTTATCTATTGTGACATGTTCAAAGACAACAAGTTTTTCCTCAACTAATTCACGAACAAAGTGATGTCTGATGTCTACGTGTTTAGTCCTAGAATGTTGAATTGGGTTCTTTGAGATATTGATTGCACTGACATTATCACAGTAAACCAAGAAAGGATGAGATTCAATACCGTAGTCGTGTAGCATTTGTTTTATCCACATCAAGGCTCCCTGCCCAATCAGCATCACAAAATCCTGCAAAATTGGAGTTAGTATCTTTTGTATAGAAAATGTCATAGTCTACAGTACCTTTCACGTATTTCAGAATACATTTGACCACTGCAAGATGTGATTCTCTAGGACTTGACTTATAACGAGCACACAAACCAACACTATAGCATATATCTGGCCTACTCGTTGTAAGATACAACATGCTGCCAATCATGGCTCTGTACATCTGCTCAGTCACCTTTACCCCTTGTTCATCCCATGACAGTTTTGTGGTAGAACTCATTGGTGTTCTTGATTCCTGGGTCATTTGCATCTCAAACCTCTTAACCATGTTCCTTGCATATTCACCATGAGAAACAAAGATCCCATCCTCACGTTGTTGAACTTGTAGCCCAAGGAAATAATTTAATTCTCCTACAAGGCTCATTTCAAACTCTTTTGTCACGGTCGAGATGAATTTGTCAACAAGCACTTGCTTTGTCCCTCCAAAGATGATATCGTCAACATAAACTTGGACCACCAAGAAGTCTTGACCAGATTGCAGGGTGAAGAGAGTCTTATCCACTCCTCCTCGTACAAATTTTTCCTTGAGCAGAAACTCAGCCAACCTTTCATACCAAGCTGTGGGAGCTTACTTCAGACCATACAACGCCTTTTTCAAATGAAACACATGATCTCGAAAGTTTGGATCTTCAAATCCTTTAGGCTGTGAAATATATACTTCTTCTTAAAGAAAGCCATTCAAGAATGCACTTTTGACATCTATTTTGTAGAGCTTGAACTTGAGCTCACAAGCAATTCCCAACAATAGTCTTATTGATTCTAACCTTGCCACATGTGCAAATGTTTCATCAAAGTCTACTCCTTCCACTTGGGTGTATCCTTGTGCCACCAATCTCGCTTAGTTTCTTATGACATTCCCATGCTCATCAAGCTTATTATTGAATATCCACTTAGTGCCAATGATCCCTTTAGGTTTTGGTACTAGATCCCAAACCTCAAGTCTAGCAAACTGCTCAAGTTCTTCATGACAAGAACCAATCCAAAACTCATCTTGCAAGGCTTCCTGGATAATTTTTGGTTCTATTAGGGACACAAAACATCCAAACTCAACTATTTCAGCTAGCATTACCAACTCTTTGAAGTTGATTTGCTTTTTTCTTGTCACTCTGCCATCACTCAGACCTCCTATGATGTCTTATGTTCAATGATTCCTGTGAACCTTAATGTTCTCCCAGTTGTCCTCTGCATCATATGCTTCGTCTTTGATAGCTTCAATATGAGTGATTGTTGGCATAATTGCTCTTGTTTCTTGAGTACTGTCCTGTAACCTGGTGACTTAATGAACTTCTAAACTATTGTTATCATCAAACACAATATTGATTGATTCTACAACTGCTCTGATTCTCTAGTTGTATGCTCTGAAGGCCACACTATGTGTTGCATATCCAAAGAATATCCCCATGTTTCTTTAGCAGATTCACTTCCTTAAGTCAACTTGAATTGTTCCAAGTCCACACCTTCAAAGATCACAGTCATAGCTTTGGAATTAAATTTATATCCCAATTTTTCAGATTCAGTCTACTTGTCTTTAGAATTTGGAATTTTCTTCCCATCAACAGTGACTACGTGTGGTTCCTCCCATCCCTCTTCAACAGAATTCCATGCATCTTCATCAATAGACCTGATTAGTTGCATCATCTTAACCTTCTAGTGACCATAGTTGTTCTTATCGAGAACTTTTGGTTTTTGCACCGCAATGAGTTCTTTACCAGTATCCATCATTGTCCCTGGATCTCAACCTGAAAATAGGTTGATTAGCTCCGATACTAATTGTTAGAACACTGACTTAATAACTCGATAGAAATCTTCAAAAACTCTTTCTATAGATATCGTTCAAAAAAATCTTATATAAACTTTGTTTGATCAAATTTACTTGACTTGTCACACACGACTATCAAGACTGACCAATACATATTCTACCCAACCTAAGGCTACTAAGCAACAACATTTGCCGCAATAACCCAAGAACCCAAAGGTGTTTGACACAATTCTCTCTTGCCTCTCTAGTCTCTCAATTTCTTTTGCTATGATGCTCCAAAGCCGTGACCCTTCTTTAAGTAAGTGTTGCTCCTCAATATTCTCTAGATCTTTTTTGTGACCTTCTAAATATAATTTTTCCAACTCCTTGTAACTTCAAGTAGATTGACTTCAAGATCCTTGCCACGTCAGCTTTTTCCATTTTCCCGCTAGCGCCTTTGTGTTACACAACCAGCTATTTTGTTACCGCGAAATCCATGTTCTCGCAGGTATCACAACAACTTTTAATCATCTTACCGAATTTCTAATCATTAAAGACTAAGATATTGTCTCGATTTGGTTTTGATATCATTTTATATGTAAACACTTATGTTGTCGCCAACCCTCCTCTGCCTGCTTTAGTCTGCATCAGTCCTTGTTATGTCACCTTACTTACCTACAGTAAAGGGTAACATTGAGATTCATTGTAGTAGTATATGCAAGGTCGAATTCGAAAAGAGATTATAAGATTTGTTACTAAGACGAAATTAGAATTTAAAACTTAATTGAAAAAAGTACACAAGCGAAAGAAAATAACATGTAAACTAAAAACATTAGTCTATGAAAATATGAAAAAAGTAATCGTTCAGATTAGCATAAAAATATATAAAATATCATATTTAGCAATGTCTTGAACTTAGAAAATGATAATAAAACTAATTGGTGTGATTCTATGATGCAAAATCTATTTTTCTCATTTTTTTAAAAATTGATTGAGTTGAAAGTTACAATATCATTCACATTACATTTTTTCTAAATAGATAAAATATTTTTGAAACCCCTTTACCGGAATCCATATGCATGGTAGCTGATTTAGCTAGTTTCTTGTTTAGCATATCTTGCCCTTATGTCCACTTGTTGTTATTGTTTGCTTTATCTATTGGTTAATAGCAGTTACATCATCCAGTAGTAAGTGCCTTTATGTCTTTCTTATCTACCACAACGGTATTAATGAGTTTGAAAATCAATGCTCACGGTAAATCATATGTTAGGTTCCTGAAAATATATGATTTGTCAGATTGAATATCACAAGATTTATGTTGGAGTAAAATAAATCATCACCGGTATCAAGAAATCAAGCTGTGTTTTAAGCAACGATTGAACCAACGAACTAAAAAATGAATGAAGCATTATCAAGGGAAATACTATCAAAGATTACTCCAAGACCGGCTACCCGACCAAGGACATATTAGCGATGAAAACAGAAAGATTCCCCTTTTATTCCTCTAGATATCTACAATGGCTGCACTGAGCGAGAATAAACTAATTATTCCTATATTTAAGATTCTCATTATATTGCACAAATTTACGCGATATAGAGGGAAAATCTAATGGAGATTCGACCTTCATCATTCTCGATATGGTATAAATACTTCTCTTTGTAAATCCTAATGTATTCATTCACATATTCAAAGACTTGTTCGCATATTTAATATAAACACATACTTTTCGACCATCTTTACGTCTTTTCCTTGTTTGAATCTCTGCTTGTTGTAGTAGCACAACTAACCGACCATAAATTACCCTAACAATTTGGCTCTAAAAGGAGGGGGCTATTCTAATAACTACGTGACCATGAGCACATTCAACCAAGTTTCAGAAGGCGACCGACAACAGGCTGATCGGAGAGAAGAATAAACTTCCCTTCCCTCAGAGAGGCAAGCCAATCAACCTTTCATCATGACGCGCTAGTCATCACATTGATCATCTCAAATTGTCTGATGAAGAGAATCCTAATAGAAGACGAAAGCTCTGCGAACATACTATTTGTCGGAGCACTCTCCCATCTACAGCCAGAGGAAGGCACCCTACTGAATAAAATTTTTTTCTAGTTGGATTCAGCGGCAAAGTTAAGCGAACCATAGGCGAGATCGTACTCCGGTAAACGCCATTTGGTTAAGCCGGTTAACCGAATTCCTAGTGGTCGATTGCGCTTCCACTACAAGAAATAACGTCAATTGCGAGTAACAATTTCCTCGCAATTTCCTGATAAAAAATGCTTTGCGTGAAAATTGCGAGAAAGCGGAGACAATCGTTAATCGTTAGCCGCAAATTGCCTTTCGTCGCAATTTCCTCGCAAATTTGCGAGGAAAAAGTTTAACTGTGTTGTGCTCGCAAAATTGCGAGGAAATTGCTACCAAAAATAATGCGAAAAATTTGCGAAAAAATAGAAATCGCAATTTATTGCGAGGAAAATGCGAGTAACAAACGCATTTCCTCGCAATATTTTGCGAGGAAATTGCGACTCAAAAAACCATTTCGTCCCAATTACGTCGCAAAATTCTGCAACCAAAACGTGAGGAAATGCATTTGTTCTTCGCATTTTCATCGCAAAACATTGCGAAGAAATTGCGACGAAATCCTCGCAATTTTCTCGCAAAATGTTGGAACTTTTTTTAAATTAATTGAAATAAATTTAATAAAATGTAATTAAAATAAACAAAAATAATTATAAAATAAAAATAAAAATATGAATGAAAGTTAATTATATTATAAAATTAATTTTAAAAATAAAAATTAATGATACGAAAAATATTTTACAAAACAAAAATAAATATTAAAATCTAAACGTTGTCTCTCGCCGGCTATTGCGGCTGCTGCAGTTGCTGAAGCTCAGAGGCGTACCGAGCAAACTCGGGATTTTTTCTTCGCAAGCCAATTGAAAAGGCAAGAATGATTGCTAACATGTTGCTCGTAGCTGACCATCTTCGACTGAACAGCACTGACCTTCTCACGAGCGGCGTTAGCTTTATTGTGAGCTGCGTTTGCAGCTGCACGAGCCGCCACAAGCTCTTCCTTGGCCCTCTTCAGCTTCTCCTCAAGTGAATCCAAGTAGACACATGGATGTTCAACACCAGCTTCAGCTGAAGAGGCCTCATAATTGAGAGATCCAACACCAAAAAACGAACTTTCGACAGGGGAGCAAGCTACGGAAGAAAACAAGAAACGTTAATAAATTTATTAAAGAATTAAAAATACCAAAATATGTATTAAAATTAATTACTACTAACCTCGGCGAAAATCTTGTTCTTCTCAAACTTGGAAAGACACGTAGACTGGACGGAGCTATCTGTGCGCTTCATCGAAAGAGCCATCTCTGCATCGTTGATCCGGCATCGGACATCGATCTCGAGCTACTCGAACTTCTCATCTACAAAGGTGCTGTCTGACTTCTTCTTCGTGTCTGCTAGCACGACCAGAAAATCGGGAACGTCGACATGTTCCTCAGCCTTATTTAACATATTATTTACATTATTTAATTTTTTATAAAATATTTACAACATTCTATTTTTTTATAAAATATTTAAATCACTTAATTATTTATTTTAAAACTTTTAAAAATTTAAATACTTATGATTTTTTGGGCCTTGGCCCTGAACGAATCACATTCGACTATATGAGTCGGCTCTGCCCTCTGCGTCTCAGGGTACTTCTGGACCGCGGTGCACTGCTGGCTCCTCAAAACGTGCTTCTCTCTCTCCCAATGAGCGATTAGCTGAAACCAGATGTTGTTGTCCATCTAGTCTGGCCTCCCGTTCTCGACCCCTTGACGTGTCCATTCTTCTTCCATCGATGGGCTTGGTCTGCGAGGCGGTCTTTCATTTTGTTCTTGAACGCCTCCTTCACCCGTTCGTCATAAGCTCGGTCTCAATTGTACGATTGCTGGAAAAAAGCAAACGTTAAATATTTAATATTTCAAAATAAAATTAATATTAAAAAATTAAATACTTACGATGAACACATTGAATCATGCGTCAAGAATGGACTAAGGCACCTTGCTATTGCTCGTGTAAGGCCCCTGAACTGGTGCTGGAAGATCTTCATGATCTTTTGTGCGACCTTCCCGTCGTCGTTGAACCTGAAATAAAAAAAAGTCAAATTAGTAGATAATAAAAAAAATGAAACTGAAAATAAACCTTTAAAAAAATTACCAGAATATCCCGAGAGGTCGCTGCGGGTGAAGGTTGGGCAAATAAGCCCGAGCAGGACTCCGGAGAAGATTCTCATGAGAAATCTCCGACGGGTGTGGTGTCGGGGTCTGTTGCGTCGCGGCCTGCTGCGTCGGAAAGGACGGGGACCTCTCGGGAGCGCGTCTTGAACAGGAAGAACTCGTACCCAACGTCTGTCCCGGCCCAGGCCTACCTAACGTCCGTATATAGGCATCAAGGTCGAAAGGGTCGTCCTCCTTGTAGATAATTACAGAAATTCAATTTTTAATAATAATGGATATGTAAAATAAATTTTTTATAATTTAATATTGATTAAAATTTATTTTAAAATTTTGTAACTTCGACTTTTATTATTTAGAAAAATATTTATGTATACAAATTTTTTTTTACATTTTTATAGATTTATATTGAATAGTAAAAATTATTAATAAATTTTCTACATATAATTACTAAATATAATAGTTTATGTTCTACGTTTCATTTCAAAAATATCTACTAATTATTTATCTAAACCACCTCAATTTACTAATTATTACAACTAATTACTATCTAAACCACCTAAAACAAATATTAACTAATATTAAACAAATAACTTTAAAACTTACATTAAATTTATTTGGATCCATGGAGGAAAGGAGAGTGAGAGGTTTAGAGAGAGATTTGGTTGAGTGAGGAGAGAAAGAGTTGGTGGAGGTATATATATATATATATATTCTTCGCAAGCGTTCGCAATTTCGTCGTAATTTTTGGGGATTTGGCGCTTTGGTTTTCGTTCTCGCGCCAAAAATTGCGAGGAAATTGCAACGATTCCTCGCAATGTCCTCGCAAATATTGGCGAAATTTCGATAAACCGCGTAAATTGTTTACAATTTGTCACAAATTACGAGGAATCTGCGATGATTCCTCGCAATTTCCTCGCAATTTTTTGCATGGTCGGTTTTCGAGAAAATTGCGAGGAATCCTCGCCGATTCCTCGCAATTTGTGGCATTTATTAATTATAAGGTTTAGGGTTTAGGGTTTCGTATTTCTCGAATGTTTGAAATTACTGATAACAACTACGTTAATCTTCTTTGACCTTTTATTCAGGTAATCAATGATATCGTCAAAAATGTAAACAAATTACGAATGTTCATATGAGTTATTTCGAAAGTTATAACGTTATAAGGTAAGCTTCAATTTTTGTATAACTTCGAAAATGCACATGTTATCATTTTATTTTGTTGTTGTTTTTATGTACTTCTGGAAGAATCATTTAGATAACTGGTTGATTCGTGTAACTTTTTGTAGTTTAGGGTTTACATTTTATGATTTACTGTTTATGGTTTAATGTTTAGGGTTTGGGGTTTAGTGTTTATGGTTTAATGTTTAGGTTTAGTGTTTAGAGTTTAGTGATTAGGCTTTAGTATTTAGAGTTTAGGGTTTAGGGTTTATGATCTAGGGTTTAGGGTTTAGAGTTTAGTATTTCGGGTTTAGGGTAATGATTTGCCAGGAGATTGCGAGGAATCGTCGCAATTTCCTCGCAATTTTTTGCGACGAAATTGCGAAGAATCCTCTCTAATCTCTCGCAATTTGTTTCACTATATATTAATATTAATTACAATTAGTGACATTAGTCTTACAACAAGTTCATAGAGATTGACAGAGACAGTTTCCCTGCTTCAATTTTCTCAGAGAGCAAAATGTTATTAACACAACCAGCTACTTCGATTTCATCTATTTCCATAGGAACATCTTCGTTTTTTAACCTTCTCTTCCCCTGTTTAAATTTCTTCGCATAATATTTTTCGGTGAAGATATTTTGAATACATTAGTAATTACTACACAACATCAATCATCATCAGAGGCATCATCAAATACATACACTGAATTGTTTTCTTGGTCCTCATCCGAATCTTCGTCCTCAGCTTCGTCTTCCTTGTCCTCAGATTCACCGATAATGTCGTAGTTGTCACTTGACGGAACATCTTCCGCTTCTCTAGATGATGAGTCAACATGTATGACATCTTTTGTTGATTCAATCGGATCAACCGTCACTTGGCATGCTATGTCTTCTTGCAAAACAACGTCGTATTCCGCTCTGATAATACGACCCCTTGGACTGACATGGATCACAGAAAGCCATTGCTCGCATCGTTCTCTTACGCATGGATACGAGACGAATGTTACTTGCTCTGCTTGGGATGCAAAATAAAACGGTTCGAATTTTTAATATCGTCTGTTCGCATTTACGAATGTAACACCCAAATTGTCTACTCGAACTCCACGCCCAAAAATTGGGTCATACCAGTCGCACCTGAAAAACACACATCGTAAACCTACTACTCCACGATAACTGACTTGTAAAATCTGATTAATATCGCCATAGAAGTCCGATTCCCCCCCCCCCCCCNACCTCTAGAAACCGTGTTGATAGGTTTGAAATGTATACCCGCGGGTGAAGTACATCGATGCAGTGACTATCTGTGCAATAAGGTACTGAACGAGTTCGTGGAACCAAAGGGGGAAATGAACATCACTATATCCATTGTTCACCTGAAATAATTGACATATATATTAGACTAGTTTACAAATTAAACCATTTTGGTAAGAATTAAATTAAAATGCTTTTAAGACCTATATAGAATTGTAGCCACTTTGCGAAATCTCTTTCTTTGTACTTATCATACTCCTGATTCGACAAATTGGAATAAGACTCTCTAATTTGTGAATCAAATAAGTTGCAGTAATTAATTGGTTTTTAGTATATATATATTGAAGCAACTTATATTTGATTATTAAATTTAAATAATGACATGCATGTGTACCTCTCGATTGGTTGCACGAACTCACAGTGTCGTAGAATATAAGTATGTGCACTGTGAGTATATTTAGAGTCTTCCCACCATACCTCTTTCAACTTTCCCGCTAGTCGCCCGATATGGCAGAAAATATCAGGCACATCGGGAACATTGACGTAGGCGCTATACCGCCATCGTCGTATCGTCGAGGTCTGTTTTTCTTTGTTTGAACTGATGGGCTGAAGTAATACTGAGTAAAGTGAGAGGTTTCCTCAGTTAAGCTTCCAGCGATGATCAAGCCCTCGACTCTCGATAGGTTTTTCACTTTTTTCCAAGAATTCCATATATCTCTCTAAGGGGTACATCCATCTAAAATGTATCAGACCGGCTAGCGATGCTTCATGTGGGAGGTGAACGGGAGATGCACCATAACATCGAAGAATGAAGGGGGAAATATCTTTTCCAAGTTGCAAAGCAGAACCGGAATATTACTTTCCATCTTTGTAATTCCATCCTCAGTTAATGACCGCGCACATAAATCGCGAAAAAATAAGCCAATGCCTGTATATGAAACAAACGTTAGAGTAGTACTTATTTTAAATATTGAATCATATACAAGAAAATGAATACATTGAACTAAGTTAGGTTTTATTACCCGCTACTGCCTCGTGTACATGTTGCGGAAGTAAGTCGCATAAAGCAAAAGGTAGGAGCCGTTGCATAAATATATGGCAATCGTGGATTTTCATGCCAGAAAATTTTATCCCTGCTCAACGCACCTTGAAAATTTTGAGACATAACCATCTGGAAATTTTACGGAAGATTTTTCCCAACCAAACAGTGCTCTCTTTGCTTCTTCAGTTAATCAGAAGGTAGGCACAGGTAATTTTCCATCTCTTGTAATATGTAAATCGCTCCGAGCACAAATGTCAACCAAATCACGTCTAGACTTGACATTGTCTTTCGATTTACCCTGCACATTAAGAATCGTGTGCATGATATTATCGAAAAAGTTTTTCTCGATATGCATCCCGTTAAGATTCTGCCGAACCAAATGATCTTTCCAGTATGAGACCTCCCAAAATATGCTCTTTTTATGCCAATTGTGACTTTCCAAATATCCAACAGGCAGTTCGGTTTGGTGTGCCAATTCCCCCCCCCCTCCCACTCCACTGTTTCATGAGCATCGTAATAGTTAATCTGCTCCAACACATCGTCACCACTCATATACATTGGGGGAGGAAGCTTCACAACTTTGTTCTTCCTCAACAATTTCCTGTTCTTCCTGTAAGGATGGGATATCGGCAGAAATTGATGATGACAATCAAACCAGCAAGGTTTACGTCCATGCTTAAGTTGAAATGCTTCAGATTGTAAGCACAGTAAGGACATGATATTCTTCGATGGGTTGTCCAACCAGATAGCATTCCGTATGCGGGAAAGTCGGTGATGGTTTCGCCCGCATCTTAAAGTTCCTCTGTTGTGATTGGTCGAACGTATGAACACCTGCATACCACAACTGCTGCAGCTCTTGGATGAGAGGTTGGAGGAAAACGGGTAAAGATTTCTTCAGGTGCTTAGGTCCGGGCACTAAAATGCTCATAAACAGAAATTCCCTCTCCATGCACATCTTGGGTGGGAGATTGTAAGGGGTCAAAATGACAGGCCACAAGGAGTAGTTTCTACTTGACATTCCGAAAGGACTGAACCCATCTGTACACAAACCAAGATACACATTTCTGGATTCGTTAGAAAAATCAGGGTATACCAACTGAAAGTGTTTCCATGCTTTCGCTTCTGACGGATGTGTAATCTCTCCATTCCCAGTTCTATGTTTTGCATGCCATCTCATTGCAGTTGCGACCTTTTCTGAAAGATATAGTCGCTTCAGCCTGTCGGTGATTGGCAAGTACCACATCCGCTAAAATGGTACGCGAGTACGTCCAGTTGTAGGTTGATATCTCGGTTTCCCTCAAATGCGACACTCCTGCAACTTTTCATCATCTTTCCAAAATATCATACAATTGTCGATGCATACATCAATCATTTGGGATGGTAACCCAAGACTAGAAATCAATTTCTAAATTGCATAATAAGACTCAGCCGAATAATTATCCGCAGGAAAATACTCTTTATATAAATCTGCCCATGCATCCATGCAGTTCTCAAGTAAGTTGTAATCGCTTTTAATTGTCATCATCCTAGATGCCATTGATAATTTAGACATACCTTCTCTACATCCAACATAGATAGGTTGATTAGCAGCGTCTAACATATCCTAAAATTGTTTTGCATCTATGTTCGGTTCCTCATAATTTGAAACATCAGCAAATGTTGCATTTTCTTGACATGCATATGATGTATTCTGAAATACATATGTTACCATATCATGAAACCTATTTTCTGTTTCATGCTGCGTATGACCACTAGTTCTTCCTCTATTTAGGTTCCCACGACTAGAGCTACTACCTTCTTCAACATTGCAACTTTCCCCATGAGAAACTAATAGATAGTAATTTGGGGTAAACCCTCTATTATATAAATGTTTCTTCACGTTNATGTTACCATATCATGAAACCTATTTTCTGTTTCATGCTGCGTATGACCACTAGTTCTTCCTCTATTTAGGTTCCCACGACTAGAGCTACTACCTTCTTCAACATTGCAACTTTCCCCATGAGAAACTAATAGATAGTAATTTGGGGTAAACCCTCTATTATATAAATGTTTCTTCACGTTGTCAATTAAGATATACTTTTCATTCTGACATTTCACACAAGGCCAGAAGATTTTACCGTGCTCTTGCGCAAGGGAGTTGTTTGTCGCTTGATAGATGTATTCGCGCAAACCGTCCCGGTACTCTTTTGTTACTTCACCGGTAATAGTATCTTTGTGTCTTTACATCCATCCTCGTATGGTGAAAATGTCATACTCCCAACTCGACATTTTTTTCGATTTTTTTTTTTACTTTTTTTTGTTTGAAAATGTTGTGAATGAAATGGGAGAGTGAGGAGTTATATATATAGAAAACTTTTGCGAGCAATTTGCGACCAATATTGCCCTCGCAAATATTTTCACACCAGAAAATCATTTCAACCAAATTTTCCGGTACGCTCGCTAATTCCTCGCAAATATTTCTAGGAAATTGCGAAGAAATCACTTTCTTTCGTTAAGTGGTAGCAATTTCGTCGCAAATTTGCGACTTCAAACTGTTCCTAGCAGTTTCGTAGCAAATTTGCGAGGAAAATGCTAGGATTGGTTTTTTCCCAAATTTTCCGGTACACTCGCTAATTCCTCGCAAATATTGCTAGGAAACTGCGACGAAAACACCATCTTTTGCTAAGTGGTCGCAATTTCGTCGCAATTTTGCGACTGCAAACGGTTCCTACCAATTTCATTGCAAATTTGCGAGGAAATTGCTACGAAAGTTTTTTTCGCAAAACTGCGACGAAATTGCGACCAATAAATTTTCTATAGCATTTTGGTCGCAATTTTCTCACAATTTTGCGAGGAAAATTTTTCCTCGCAAATTTTTCTCGCAATTTCGTGTGTTTTCTTGTAGTGTTCTCTTTATAATGCGATAATGGATCGCCCTTGGATCCGCGATATGAAGGCGGTGCCATCAACCCTTCACCAAGATATTAAGTTCTTTACCTTCGAGGAGTAAAACAGATCAAGGAGGGAGTAGGGCAAAGCACGATTCTGCTACCAGACAACCATCAAGGGAATCCCTGGAAATAGAGAGCAAGGAAGTCCGCCCCTTGGTAAAAAACAACGAAGAAACCAAGAACGAGAAACTCGATGATGTACCTTTGGAGGAGGGAGCAACAAATAAGTATCTGAAGATAGGGTCCTGCCACCCATAAACATACGACCGAGGCTCATATATTTTTTGAGATCCAACTCTGACTGTTTTTCGTAGAACCATGATGACATGCCATGAATTTATCCTAGGTCATTGTACACAAATTACACGTAGACCAGCATCAACCACAGATGATGCAAAAGAGGAGGAAGTTTGCACCAGAGCGCAAGGAGATCATCAACAGCGAGGTGCAGAGTTTAGTTGATGCAGGATTTATAAGGAAAGTGAAGTACTTGGAATGGCTCACCAGTGTGGTAGTAGTGCGAAAGAAAAATGGAAAGTGGAGAGTCTGCATTGACTTCAACAGAGCATGTCCCAAAGATCCTTTTTTGTTACCGCATATAGATAAGCTACTTGATGACATGACAGGACATCAATTGATTATTTTCACTAGATCCTAATGCACCTCAAAGATCAAGAAAAGACGGCCTTCATGATGGCCAAGGGCATCTATTGCTACAAAGTAATTCCTTTCGGGCTCAAAAATGTTAGATCGACCTACCAGCGCCTTGTGAACATGATGTTCGGTGGCTAAATAGGGCATACCATGAAGGTTTACATTAATGAGATGCTAGTAAAGTCCCTTGAAGCCGAGGACCATATCACTCATCTCCAACATGCCTTTTCTACCCTACAAAAATACCATACGAAACTCAACCCCAACAAGTGCTCTTTTAGAGTCAGCTCAGGGAAGTTCCTGGGCTACATTGTGGCACATTGAGGCATAGAAACCAACCCCGAGCAAATAAGAGCTATCCACATATACCTTCCCCTGAAAACCCCACATAAGTTTAAAAGCTAACTATGAGGATGGTGACTTTAAGCAGGTTTATTTCACGCCTCTCCGACAAAACACACGCCTTCTTTCAGCTGCTGAAGAAACCGAAACCCAAGAATTTCATATGGGATGAGAAGTGCGAAGCGGCGCTGGTCAATTTGAAAGAATATCTTACAGCACCCCCGCTTCTATCAAAACCCTTCAATGGAGAAGCTTTACTATTGTATCTAGCTGTGTCAGAACATGCAATTAGCGCAGTCTTGGTCAAAGAAGAAGGAAGCCACAACACGTCGTGTATTATGTGAGTAAATCTTTGCTAGACGCAGAAACCAGGTATAGTCACTTGGAGAAATTCACCCTGGCCCTAGCTGTAGCTGCACGAAAGCTTAGACCATATTTCCAAGCATATTCAATGGTAGTAGCCACGTTTGTGCCTATCAAAGAAGTGTTGCATCGGTCTGAATTATCAGGGAGAATAACCAAATGAGTTGTGGAGCTAGGAGAATATGATATCACCTTCAGACCTCCTAGCAGTATTAAGTCGCAAGTGCTAGCTGATTTTGTTGCTTAATTCACACACACCATGGAAACATCACTGCAAGAAGAAATCAAGAACCACGAACGCAACAACAAAGAAAATGAATGGAAGTTTTATGTAGACGATTCAAGCAATATAAAAGGTATGTGGCTTGGAACAGTCCTTGTATCTCCCAAATGCGAAGTAGCATACAGAGCCGTTCGATGCACCGTTAGGCCACAAACAACGAAGCCGAGTACGAGACTCTGATCACTAGGTAAACCTGGATAAGTACCTTGAGATACAAAATCTGAGGATATTCAGTGATTCATTACTCATTGTCAACCAAACCCGGGGGGATTATCAAGAAAAAGATGCCATCATGATCAGGTACTTCAGGATCGTTAAAGAATTAACTTCATCGTCTAATGCTGCAACTTCACACATATATATTGGGATCAGAATACCCATGTCGACGCTTTAGCTAACTTGGGATCCACCCAGGAACATAGAGAAAGAACTTAGTGTTCCCCTGTTGATGTTGCAATGGCATGCTACCAAGGAAGATCCAGCGAAGCTTCAAATATTGATGGGCCAGGAGGAGCAAAGCTGGATGAGGCCAATCATCGACTATTTTCCAAACGATATATTTCCCAACGAACGCGAGGAGTGCTAAAGGATTTTTGAGGCAAATTGAACGATTATGTATGATCCAAGATAAATTCTACCAAAGATCATTCTCTAGACATTATTTGCGATGTGTAACGCTAGAGGACACATAACTTATCCTAATGGAATTACACGGCGAATAATGCGGTTCCCATTATGGAGATAGCAGCTTACTCCTCAAGACAAGGAGGTCGGGATATCTTGGCCCACGATATTAAGCGACACGATCATAGTGGCCCGATAAGGTAAAAGATGCCAAGAGCATGCCCAGGTGTCCAAGTTTCTCCCCAACAACTTGAAAGCCATCAGTTCATCTTGGTCGTTCCAAATTTGGGGCATGAATATATAGTAAAAGAATTTTCAGAGGGATCATCTCAAAAAAAATTTCTGGTGGTGGTCACCGATTATTTCTCCCAGTGGGTAGAAGTCGAATCCTTGAGTAAATTCATAAATTTCAGAAAATGTTCCTATAAGCACCCTCGGCTTAAAAGTCTCTTAGAAAATGATCTTATAAGCACCCTCGGCTTAAAAGTATCTCACAAAGACTAGATCTTTTTTTCTATTTGTTGGCTTTAAATTCAGTCTTCAGACATAGGTTGAATTTTAGAAAATGATCCTATAAGCACCTTCAGCTTAGAAGTCTCTGACAAAGACTAGATCATTTTTCTAATTGTTGGCTCTAAATTCAGTCTTTATACATAGATTGAATTTCAAAAAATGATCCTATAAGCACCCTTGGCTTAAAAGTCTCATAGAAAATGATCCTATAAGCACCCTCGGCTTAAAAGTCTCTGACAAAGACTTGATCATTTTTTCTATTTGTTGGCTTTAAATTTTTTCTTCAGACATAGATTGAATTTTAGAAAATGATCCTATAAGCACCCTCGGCTTAAAAGTATCTGAAAAAGATTAGATCATTTTTTCTATTTGTTAGGTGTAAATTCAGTCTTTAGACATAGACTGAATTTCAAAAAAAGATCCTATAAGAACCCTCGGCTTAAAAGTCTCTGACAAATACTTAATCATTTTTTCTATTTGTTGGCTCTAAATTCACTCTTTAGACATAGATTGAATTTCAGAAAATGAACCTATAAGCACCCTCGGCTTAAAAGTCTCTGAGAAAATGATCCAATAAGCACTCTCGGCTTAAAAGTCTCTGAGAAAATGATTCAATAAGCACCCTCGGTTTAAAAGTCTCTGACAAAGATTAGATCATTTTTTCTATATGTTGACTTTTCTTTAGACATAGATTGAATTTCAGAAAATGATCATATAAGCACCCTCAGATTAAAAGTCTCTTGAGAAAGTGATCTAATAAGCACCCTAGGCTTAAAAGTCTCTGACAAAGACTAGATTATTTCTTCATTTTGTTGGCTTTAAATTCAGTCTATAGACATCGATTGAATTTCAGAAAATAATCCTACAAGCACCTTCGGCTAAAAATTCTCTGATAAAGACTAGATCATTTCTTCTATTTGTGGCTTAAAATTCAGTCTTTAGACATAGATTGAATTTCAGAAAATTTTGCTATAAGCACCCTCGACTTAAAAGTCTCTAAGAAAATGATCTTATAAGCACCCTCGACTTAAAAGTATCTGACAAAGACTAGATATATTTTTCTATTTGTTGGCTTTAAAGTTAGTCTTCTGATATAGATTGAATTTTAGAAAATGATCCTATAAGCACCTTCGGCTTAAAAGTCTCTTACAAAGACTAGATCATTTTTTCTATTTGTTGGCTCTAAATTCGGTCTTTAGACATAGATTGAATTTCAGAAAATGATCCTTTAAGCACCCTCGGCTTAAAACTCTCAAGGAAAATGATCCTATAAGCACCCTCGGCTTAAAAGTCTCTGACAAAGACTTGATCATTTTTTCTATTTGTTGGCTTTAAATTCAGTCTTCAGACATAGATAGAATTTTAGAAAATGATCCTATAAGCACCCTCGGCTTAAAAGTCCCTGACAAAGACTAGATTATTTTTCTATTTGTTGGCTCTAAATTCAGTCTTTAGACATAGATTAAATTTCCGAAAATGATCCTATAAGAACCCTCGGCTTAAAAGTCTCTGACAAATACTAGATAATTTTTCTAATTGTTGGCTCTAAATTCAGTCTTTAGACATAGATTGAATTTCAGAAAATGATCCTATAAGCACCCTTGGCTTAAAAGTCTCATAGAAAATGATCCTATAAGCACCCTCGGCTTAAAAGTCTCTAACAAAGACTTGATCATTTTTTCTATTTGTTGGCTTTAAATTTTGTCTTCAGACATAGATTGAATTTTAGAAAATGATCCTATAAGCACCCTCGG
>OVAN01004859.1:3604-24761 GCA_900406275.1 Anastatica hierochuntica
GTCTCCTCCAGGGGGCGCGGAGCCTACTACAGGAACGTGAAGCGTGTGGTGTTTTCCCCCCTTGCTTTGGAGTAGTGCCGTTGAGGCGGTGGGTTCGATAATTGCCACTAGCGGGGGTAGGTGCCCCTGGTGGGGGTCAATTCCGTCAACCGTAGGTGAGTCCTTTGGTGAGGGCAACAGACTACGCGGGAGGGTCTGCCAGCTAAGCCACGTAGGCAAGAGGACTGGCGGGTTGAAAAGAAAGCCCTGAGTCCGAATACACCGGTTTTTCGGAGGGAATGTAAATGGCAGTCCGGTCACTGCGTCGGTTGCTGCAGGTTCTGTGGGAGACTGTTTTGGCTCTGATTGAATCCGATGATGTGTAAACTAGGATTGGTTATGGCCGCGAGGGGGAAAGTTATAACCATGTATTGAGGCCTGTGTTTTGTTAGGCGTCTAGGAAAAACGTCTTTTGAAATAGAAGTGTCTAGGAGTCGGAGTCAGTCAAATTGTTTTGGCGAAGCCATCTGGATCAGCCTTATTTATGGGGTGGGGTTGTGAAGGGTGGGATCAGTACCCGCAGCGTGTGTTAGTTTGTTTGCGCGGCACACTAGGTGTCTTCTATGTTTCTCTAGGGGTTGTGGTCTAGTTCTAGTCTAGTGGGGTTAGGTGGGTAGCGGGTGAGGCGGAGTCGGGTCCATCCACACTGAGTGGCTTGTTTGAAAAGTCACTCACCCCTCTCTTTCTTTCCTTTTTCCCTCTTGGTGTTCTGCAGGAGAAGTCAGAAGTAATTAATTTGCGAACCGGTTGGTGAAGTTTTGCTCCGGTTTTTGCGATACCATTTAGAGCAGCCCGGTACCCTCGAGTCGGGGTCGTTACAAAAAGTATGACTACTATTAATAGTATATGACGAAACAAAGCGGTTTGTGCGGAGGCGAGACACTCTTTCTTTAATTCTTTTATTGCCCGTAGTGTGACAGTTTTACGCATTCAAGCATCCGAGGATACAACGGCACCATCGACTATTTCACATCACTCGAGATAGAAGTTAATGAACCTAAATAATGTGTTGTACTCTCCAATAAAACTAATAAAAGAAAAAGACATGGGAGATTATTGTTTCTTTTATGATCGACTGATCTCATCCTTGAGAAGGAGGTGACGAGCACATGCTTTATAGCCAATGCTCTTTAACTATCATGCCTAACGTACACACACATGAGCAATAAAGGAGAATGCACTAATGAGATTCTCATGACCAAATTAATTGTCATCGTTACAAAACCCATTTGATGTTGTAGTTTTTAACCAAATAAAGGAGATTAAATAATTGTTAAATTAATCAATAATAAATATAACAAATAATTTTGGCCAAAAAATTAATTTAATGCACCGTTGACTATTTGTTATATCCAAAATACAAAATCTAAGTTTGATTTGAATATCTCCTTCATGCAATACACCAGTGTATTCGAAATTTTAAACATTATTATAAATTCTCCATTATATATATAATTGAATACTCATTTAAGTTTTCAATGTGGGACAAATTACATTTGTCTCATTTTATGCTTTATAAGCAGCCCACTTTACACATCCATTTCTCATTCAAATGCTCTCCGATTTTGACACACAAATACACTATATTTTAATGTCCACTGCAATAATTATATCGTGCCCAAAATCTGGTCATTCCGACGAACGGTTTCATCTGAAACTCCACCGTAAAAGTGGTCAAAACCACAACGTCAAAAACAATTTCCAATAATCCCCCACATGAATAGAAATAACTCTAGACATATGATGACTTGAACTACTTGACAGATTTGACTTCCGAGACAAAAATTGACGAGACCAAAAAAGACTCGATAAAACGACTTTTGAGAGTACAATCGAAAAATTCACTGCATATGAGTTGGTAGCATTTTTCAACCTTCATCCAGTCATTGTGAATAACTATCGTATTTACTCGACCAGATAGTGAACATGATGTATTGACTAACTTGGGCTTTGATGTAAACCTAGACAATAATTATAACACAGTTTCATTCTCTCACATAATAAGGTTCTCTATTGTGTTCATTTTGGTCTTGAACATTCATGGTTAATCATGAGTGAACTTGGAGAATATAACATTTCTTATACTCCTAGAAATGGCCCCATGTCACACTCACAAGGTGATTTGCCATTAACTTTGTGTAAAGGAGTACCCTGCAATACTCCATTTATATCTCAAATGCATGGACTCAAATCATTAAGAGCATCGCTCATCCTACAAACTTACAAAATGCATTGTTTCATCATCCTACGAATTGGGTAGAGACTAAAGTCTCACGGTGCTCTTGGCGGATTCAGTTTGACTTAGTTTTTCCTTTGAACCTAGATATGGGGATCTCCAGTCACATAGGTGGGGTTACCATCAAACCTCCTCTTAAGTCATAGGCCAAAAACTCAGTCTTTTTGATGATTTTACAACTTGTTTTCAAGACACACCTTTAATTAGTTGTTTCTAGGTTGTCGTTAATCTGAGATAAGTTATCCAATGGTTTTATGTCATCTTCGTAAAAGACATGAGTAACCATAATACACAAAACTAAGTGTCCGAGTTAAACATGTAATGCTCACACTAACTTTTTTCAAATTTGAAAGTGTATCTTTGATTTATGTCATAAACCCCCCCCCCACACTTTTCGGTGTTTATACAAAAGTATTATACCTTCTCAAAGTTCATATGGTGACTTTTGTGGTAAGCAACGCTTACCCCACATTTCAAAGGAAACTCTGATTAATGCAAATTTTTCAATCACATAAGAGTTCAAAATCGTTTATCTTGTAACATCAGTATATTTGTACAAAATTAGATTCAGATGGAAGACTATTACCAAACTAAATTTGGTGTGTTGACTCATCAACATTTTTTTTTTGTTTTCCCGAAAAACAAAACATTTTCCTCAGAAAATGACTAAATATATTTTTCCCAAATAAATTTAATCAAACAATTTTCCTCTTCTCAAAAAATAATTTTCCAAATGATTTTCAGATGGCAAAAGTTTTTTTTCAACCCCAAAAAAATTAGTATTGATCGCCATCACCAGGTTGTGAAAAAATCATTTGCTCATAACCTGTTTTTATCAAAAGCTCAACAATTAATCAGTTTTTGTTAGTACAATAACGAAAATAAAAGAATTAAGATTGTAGGAACATAATTACTACGATATGACAAACTGATTAATAAATATTGATAATGACAAAAACATAGTAAAAGTACAAGTACTACGAATAGTATATAACAAAAAAACGGTTTGTGCAGAAACGAGACACTATTTCCTTAATTCTTTTACTGCCCGTAGTGTGACAGTCTTACGCAATCAAAAATCTTAGGATACAACCGCACCACCGACTATTTCACATCATTCAAAGTAGAAGCTAACGAACCTAAAAAATGCGTTGTACTCTCGGATAAAACTAATAAAAGAAAAATACATATGGTAGATTATTGTTTCTCTAATGATCCATTGTTCTCATCCTTGAGAAGGAGGTGAGGAGCACATGCTTTATAGCCATTGCTCTTTGATTATCATGCCTAACGTAGACACACATGAGCAATAAAGGAGAATGCACTAATGAGAATTAATTCTTATGACCAAATTAATTGTCATCGTTACAAAACCCATTTGATTTTGTAGTTATTGACCAAATAAAGGAGATTAAACAATTGTTAAATTAATCAATTTGGCAAAAAATTAATTTAATGCACCATAGACAATTTGTTATATCTAAAATCCAAAACCTAAGTTTGATTTGAATATCTTCTTTCTCCAAAACACCATAGTATATTCAAATTTTTAAACTTTATTATAAATTCTTCATTATATATATAAGTGAATACTCACTTAAGTTTTCAATGTGGGACAAATTATATTTGTTTCATTTTATACTTTATAAGCAACCCACCTTACACACCGATTTCTCATTCAAATGCACTTCAATTTTGACGTACGAATACACTATATTTTAGTGTCAACTACAATGATTACATCGTGCCCAAAATCTGGTCGTTCCGATGGAACGATTTTGTCTGAAACTCCACCGTAAAAGTGATCAAAACTACAACGTCAAAAACAATTTTCAACAGATATGTCATAATGAGCAGAGTTCCAAAGACTGCCATGGAGTTGTCACTTGCGATTGTGGATAAGTTTTAATATATGTAGTTGTTCATGATGGTGGGTTTTCAGCCTTGATTTTTACTATCCTCTATCCAGAGAAGAAATTATTTTGATCTTTGACGAGAGGATTTTGTCTTCTATCGAGTTTTAATCCCAACTAAACTCTAAACCTCAAGTATAAGGTTAGTAGTTTTCGTATATGGGTTTATCGAATCCATAAGGAGCAATGTTCACACAATTAGCTCTAAACATAAGTTCATTAATCTAAGCCTAAACTAGATAGTGGTTTGAGCAGATTCAAATAACAAAACAAGCAAAGCTAATTATAAATGTAAAAGCAAACAATAAAAGCACTCAATGAGATGAGATGAAGAATTGGAGAAATGTGGTTCATGGGCAAGGCGAACAATTAGGTAGACTAATTATGACTAAGATCCAAGGGTCAACATTGTAAAAGTCATTCAAGGGCAGGGCAAAAGCTCAATTAGTTCACTCTTGTGATCATAATCCGTTTAACAAACTCTAGATCAATTCAATCTCCCGATAGTGATCTAAAGTCTATCAATCATTAAAAACAAGCCAAAACACCCACTAAACACATTGATCATCTATTCCCATAGGCGAAGTATGTTTAGCAATCCTAAGGTTCTCTTAGGCATTTCATCAAACACCTTCCGAGTGTGAAAGTCTTAAGTTCTAGAAATTGAGTGATCAAATCAAAGTAGCATTAAATACTCCTTAATCATGTAATTGTAATAGGATCTAACCCTCTGCAATCTAAATCAATACTTAGATCTACACTAATCCACCTAACCCATAAACCACTAATGAAACTACTCACTAATCATAACTCGAAAACATGTATTATCATGATCTAAAGCCTTAATCATGATGAGAAAGAGAGATAAGATAGAAAAGTTAAAGACTTTTAAATTAAGATCAAAGATTCAACAAAGATCAATGTTTTGGTCCACAACTCAAGAGAAAAAGAAAACTTAGGGTTCTTGAAGTAGAAATGATTAGTATTTATACTAAAGAAGAAACGGTTCGGGTCGACCCGTGACAAACCGGGTCGAACCAAGGGTTTTCTTTGATTGCAGGTATGGTTGGCGGTCTGGGAGGGCGTTGCAGACCGCCAGCCAGAGCTTGATAAACCGCCAGGCATGAGTTGGAGGGGGTTGGCGGTCTGGTTGGGCGTTGTAGACCGCCAGCCAGAGCTTGATGGACCGCCAGGGCTGGTTGGAGAGGAGGTTGACGGTCTGGCTGGGTGTTGTGGACCGCTAGCTAGACTAGCCTAGCCGCCAGCTCTCTTGGTTGGTGCTCAACACTTCCGTTTTTGCTTTCGAGTCTCCGGTTCATCCGTTATTATCAGGGTAACCTGAAATGGGATAAAAAAAAGAGGATAAGAATGCACAAATGCAACTCCTAAGACTTCTATATGATACCTCCTAATTAAGACTCGGAAAACTACTTAAAGTGATCTAAAAAGTCTAAAATGTAAGAAAAACTCTACTAAATCCAAGGTTATAATATGCAAAATACGGTAACATCAACTCCCCCGGACTAGAATCTTGCTTGTCCTCAAGCAATGAGTAAGAATCTAAGCCCGAGAAAGAGGTTTGAAAGTGGGGAACTCATAGCCTAAGGGTTATACAAAGGGTGCCTAAACAAGATCCTTAGAAAGATGTAGCATATAGCAAAATTCGAGTATAGTCTTTCGTACTTCGCCATTACCTTTCCAAGCCCCAATTTATTCTATGTTTTCAGGCTAAGGTAAACTCATACTATTGGCTCATCCGACTCTTTAACATTCATTCATATTCAATTAAATGCGGTCTCACTATGGACAATAAATCAAAAGCGTTTGGCTTGGTGAGAAAAGGGTAAAGAAGTGATGATCAAGGATGTTTCTCAAATTCAAAACTTTAGTGGTTCACTCATCAGATGAGTAGTATGAGACATTGTGTAAAATCAATTAATTCATACAAAAAAATTGGCTTCCACTAGAGTTCCCAACCCATTTGTACATCCTTACTCTACCCTAATGCCAAACATCTTTTACTCTCAACCACAATCAAGCTTTTTCTTTCTTTTCATGTCTCTTCTTTAAAACTCAAACTTCTATTCTTTCTTTTTGCACAAAAAACTCTAAGGATTCTCTTACTTCTAGTTCTTCCCTTTCTTTGGTAATGCAATTCACAAACAACTTCTGTCTATTCTTAATTTTTTTTCTTTTTCATTCTCTTGTGAATTTTCATCCTTCTTTAAATCATTTTAGAGCTAGACGTAATCGTATTTCTTTCCAACTTAGAGTGTTATTTCCTTTACTTATTCTCTTTTTTTCCTTTCTCATAAACACTATCTCAAACCACTTAACTCATCTTTGAATATCTACTTACCCCTCCTTATCTACGCTAGTTTTAAATCGAGACTAGTCCTATGGAAGCATTTCCCTTGTCATCCTTCTACTTACAAGCATTTTCACATGTGCACACTTTCAGGAAAATGCCTCACTCAAATGAAATCAATCGGGGTCTAGAAGTAAATGGTTAAGGTTCAAGGGAAGGGTACCATCTCAATGATGAAGATTACCATTTGGATCATCAAAAAGGATGGTAAAAATGCGGTACTTGATCCAAACATTTCTTATTACCACAGTTAAGCATTCAAAGTCCATAGTGAGAAAAACAATGTCAAATTTTAAGTACAAGTTTTCTAGAGTCAAATGAGCTTTATGTCGGTTTTACTTAGAGGAACTTCCAAAAGGGGGAGTTTTAGCTATGGATTTTCCATTTTTTTTGTTTCGGCTCAAGCGACATGATATAACTAACAAGGTTTTTGGTTGGTTCCCTAAGCATTAGCCACTTACAAGGCGATCAAATCATCGTTCCCCTATGCAAATGCATCCTATATGCTCTAAGACTCGATCCTAATGACATGAATATTAGAAAGGCAACTATATGCTTTTTTTAAAAAAAAATTTCAAATTTTTCGGTTTTTTTGATTTTTCTATGCCATAACTATTAACAATGCAATCCTAGACTATATCAGACTCAAAAAATGAAAACAAGACAAAACAACTAAGAAGCACATTAGTAACATTCTCCTCCCCCGGACTTACTCATAACCGTCTCGGTGAATGAATAATATCCGACGAAGGAGACCAAGATTCCCAAATACTAGAAATGAAAAATATAATTGTATGTACAATGGAGAAAGTGTTGCTACCTTGTTTCAAAAGGTTGGGGAACCCGCGGATTCCTCCATGTCAATGGAGTAGGAGTCGTTGCTTGCGGTTGGTGTTGGTGATCTCCCTCTTCTTCTTTGCCTCCGCGGCTCATATGATGAGTGTCTTGATGGTTCGAAAACCACCAATGCGCTTGGAGTTCCACCAAATGAATGTCTTTCGCCTTCATGTATATCGACTCCTTCCTCACGGTTTTCTTCTTCGACTCTTGAGGACTCTTCGCCTGCGAGCTTGTTCGTAAGCACCTTGACTTGCTTTTTTAGTGATTTCACTTGACCCTTCAAACTCTTAGCTACTTTGACAAGTTTGTGGATGGTCCTATCTTGCCACTTGTTCCACTTTTGGATGAGCTTGATCTTATCATGCGCACACATCATTTGTTTTGAGGATGGTGCTCCACCGTAAGGGTCAAATTGGTATCGATGAGAGCCATATACTTCTTCTTCATCACTCGAGCCTTCTTATTCATTACTCGAGTTCTCCGAGTGTGGAGCTTTATCTTTAGCCTTGGAAGTCCATAGGGAAGATTGTTCCTCGGGGTCATAGAAACCGTCTTATGGATTGCAATTGATGTCCTCGCAGTTGTGAAGGTTTGTTACTTCGATGTTGGGTAGGAAGAACTTGCGGTTGTCATGCATTATGTAGGAGTATTTAGATCCCACCTTGCCTCCTAAAAATCATTGGGTAGGTAGGTAGGACATGTCAATGAGCAAGGACGGTTCTTCATCGGTAGGAAAGGTGATCTTCGAGCCGTTGTTGGCGAAGTACTTCAAGATTGGGTTCACGACTCCTCCAACCATCAATTGGGAATTCGCATTCGTTGACTTGTATAGTGTGGTTCGGACATCTATGAGATCTAAAGCAATGCTCCACCAAGGTCTATCCGAGTCTCTTGAAGTTCAAAGAGGTGGCGGTTGACACCCATGATGATTGGTGTAGCTCCTTTCATTAACAAATACATATCATTTGCATTTATCTTCCCCGCTTCCCTTCTTGCAAAAAATGTATTAGAAAGGCATTTGTGGACATACCGAAGTGTCAGGTGGCGGATTTTTGACGCTTTGATTCCCGCTTTGTACTCACCGAACACGATGTTATTCCACATGCTTCTCTCCACATCTTCAATCTTGGGTATGATTGGGTTCTTTCCCTTCTCAAAATTGAATAATGAGCTCAACCCGGTGGTGTTCCACTCGATGTTTTCATTTCCAATCGCACATCAAAATATCCAACTCTCTACATCGTACTCCAAGGTAGAAAGGAACTCGCAAGTGAGTGATTGGTGACTCGATCCCTTGCTGAAGAAGAAGAAGTTCCCAACTCCCATATAGCGGCATATCGTGTTGACACCGTTAAAAATGCCAAGATGTATCAAGGTTAGAGTACTTGCCCACCTTTTCGAAACCCATTTCTTCTTCATCAATGCATTGTAGAGTTGCTTCGTTGATGGTCCGATCGATTTCTGAGGTCTTTACGCTTCGTTGCATGTGTGCCTTATCACGGGTTTCTTGTTGGTCTTTCTCCTCCTTTCCAAGGGAGGTAGATCCTCACTCACTTCTTCGTCACTTTTTGGCTCGGGTTGTTGTGCTACTTCCTTCCTCTTGGTTCTCTTTGGCCTAGAACTCGAACTTGATGCTTCTTTTGTTTTCCTCGGGTTCGATGCTCCTCTTGGTTTGTTTGATCTTGTGTTTGTCATTGTTTCTAAAAGATTAGAAATTGACTAAGTTGGTTCTCTAGTGAAATAGAACTAATGGATGTTTTAAGGCATTGTGAAAATCAATGAGAACTTTCAAAGCACCTAAAAACTATCCAAAATTTAGTATCTTCTACTTCATTGAACCTCTTTCACAAGTACAAAGAACATCACAACAAGTATAGCAAAGCAAGGACACTTATGATCAAGCTCAATATGAATTCAAAAACACATAGCAATGAGAATTCACTCAATGAAAATCATACAAAAGGACTTAGTCATTTTCTAAAATTCACTCTCTTGAAATTTCTAACACATTATCTAATGGCTAAATCCTTTAGTAGTCTTTTGCAAAAATGATTCTCATAACCTCATAAACTCAATGAAATCAAAATCCCCAATTTTCTCTAACTTTCAAATTTCTCCAAATTTCTCAAGAACCCTAAATTTTTTATTTTTAAAATCAAGAAATTCAAGTCATAATAGAGGTTGTTCTAGCAATAAAAATGCTAACCCAATATTAGCTAAGCATTATCTATCACTAAAAATCACCAAATCATCCTAGAATTGAAATCTAAAATTTTATTCAAAGAGAGAGATAAGAGTGATTACATTGGTTTGGAGTTTGTAGAGTTAGAGAATGATGTAAAAGAGTAGAGGTTATGGTATGTGATGCAAAGATTAGATGACTTGCAAAAGATTTTGAAAAGTTTGATGAAGATTTGAGTTTTGAGTTTGAAATTTTTTTAAAAAAAGAGAGGAAGAAGAACGATGAAGACGAATGAGAGAGAAAGAGAGAGAGTTTTGTTTGTGGGATTGTTTTAAGAAATATGGTGTGTTGGAAATTTTTTAAAGATTGCAAATCAACCCCAAAAAAATCAAAAATTACACAAAACCACACTTACCATCACGGTTGACGGTCTGGGAGGTTGTTGCATACCGGCAACCAGACCATGCTTGACCGCCAGGCACGAGTTAGAGAGGGCTAGCAGTCAAGATGGCTCATTTCATACCACCAGCCAGACTGGCTCAGACCGCCAGCCACTCTAAATTCCGTCTTTCAACTTTTCGTTCACCTAATTGCAAGAACAAATCAAAGAGCAACCCAAAATCGTTATTTTGAGATAATAATAAGACAAATATGTACAAGGATACCATGGGATTGCCTCCAACTGCGATTTTTTAACGTCACTAAGCTTGATGGCACTAAGGCTTAGGCATCCTCGGGGTCCGAAAGGGGAAATGTGTTGTCTTCCTCTATCAGTGCAACAACTAGTTATTGATTACTCCTTTGGCCATTAATCGTGAAATCTCCGTCATCCTTGTTTCAAAGAACGATGGCACCATATGGCCTTACTTCTTTGATCTTGAAGGGACCGAACCATCTTAATTTGAGTTTCCCGGGAAATAACTTCAAACGAGAATTGAATAACAAAACTTGGTCTCCTTCTTTGAAGTCTCTCTTGATGAGTTTCTTGTTATGAAAAGCTTTGTTTGTTCTTTGTATATCCTTGAACTCTCATACGAGTCCAATCTCAATTCATCGAGCTCTTCTAGTTGGACCATACGTTTTTCCAAAGTCGTCTTGATATCAAAGTTAAGCATCTTAGTAGCTCATAACGCCTTGTGTTGCGCGATTTTTTTTTTTTGCAAACAAAAGACAACGAAGCTTTAAAATTTATAAGCTCGTTTCCTAACAATCACACAATCCGCAAGTGCACGGATATGCTATTGTAGTACATTGGGGTCAAACCACAAGGAGAAAACCTTAGCTAGATAAGTTCAAACTTTAAGAATACACAACCGTTCTTAAGCTAAGAGAATTGGAAAAGGGGGGTTTTGGTTTTTGTGATTTAAGGAAATCAAATCAAGGAAACAAAAGTAGACAAGGAAAGTAAAGCATAAAGTAGAAACTTAAATAAATAAGCAAGTAAAGGCGATAAGATAAAGATGGATCTTGGGACAATGGTTATGGGTTCGAGTTCAATCTAGAGATGTGATGGACTTTAGTAAGTCTTTATTAGAGGATTGAAGCTATTCCTAGACCAAGGATCACCCTATTCGGAGACGGCTCTTGCGTGTCCATACACGGGAAAGGGTCCATTATATTTGAAGGAAAGAATGGTGAACAAAAGCTCGTAAGTGATATCTACTTTATACCAGATGTAAAAAGCAACATACTAAGTTTAGGACAAGCAACCGAGCAAGGTTGTGATGTAAGGATGAAGGACAATTACCTAACAATAAGAGATCCTAGTGATAAGTTGTTGCTAAGGTGATAAGATCATCAAACCGATTGTACAAAATATGTTTGAGAATCGACAAACCCGCGTGTCTTCAAGCTAGAATCGACAAGAAACCATGGAGATGGCATGCGAGGCTTGGACACGTAAGTTTCATTACCATGAAGAATATGGAAGTGAAAGAGATGGTATATGGTTTTCCAAAGATGAATGCAGAAAAGGAAATCTGCGAGTCCTTCTTAGTGGGTAAGCAAACTCATCTCTCTTTCCCGAAAGCTACTATGTTCAGATCAAAGAAACTGTTGGATCTATTGCACGCGGATCTTTGCGGCCCTATCTCACCATCCACATCAGCTCATAACAAGTATATTTTCATCATAGTTGATGATTTTACTCGTTACATGTGGACAATACTTCTCAAGGAAAAGAGTGACTCATTTGAGAAGTTTAAAGTGTTCAAAGAATCTGTCGAAAGAAAACTCGAAAAGAATATTGTAACACTTAGAATGGATAGAGGTGGGAAATTTACTTCAAGAGAATTCCAGGAATTTTGTGAAACAAATGGAATAAAAAGACACTTAACAGAACCATATACACCTCAGCAAAATGGTGTTGTTGAAAGGAGAAATCGTACACTTTTGGGAATGACTAGCATTCTAAAGGACATGAATGTTTTGAATTTTCTCTGGGGAGAAGTTGTACGTCACTCCACGAACTTAATAAATAGAATTCCAAATAGGGCCTTGAAGGATCAGACCCCTTATGAATTCTTGAAGGAAAGGAAACCGAGCATAGAACATCTGAGAATTTTCAGTTGCTTAGCCTATGCGAAGATCAACTCACATCATCTATGGAAACTTGATGATCGTTCACTCACTCTTGTCCATCTTGGAATTGAGCTGGGTTCCAAGGCATATAGGTTATACAATCCGACAACGAGAAGAATAATAGTAAGCAGAGATGTTGTTTTCAACGAGAAAGTGGGTTGGAATTGGAAGGGAGAATCAAACGAAAACACAATCGAACCACAGAAGTTTCGATTGACTTAGGGTACATATATGGATGATGGTTCAGGCCCTTACTTAGCTGGTGAAGCTCACGAAAAAGAAGAAGACTTGAAGAAACAGAGACGTGATACAATTTAGTAGAAGATGTGGATTATGTCGATGCTCAGCCCGTGAGTCCGGTTATAGCAGCTGAGAACGTGACGGATCCTGAACCAGCTCAACACGGGTTGAGAAGATCATCAAGAACTATCTCACGGCCAAGATATCTTGATGACTATGTACTCATGGCAAACAGAGAATGCGAGTTTCTTCTCCTTGCATTGAACGGAGAACCGAGCAACTACAAGGAAGCTAGGAAGAACGTTGAATGGACAAAGGCATGTACAAGTGAAATAGACTCAATTAACAAGAATAGAACGTGAGTTTAACTGAGAAACCAAACAGAGTGAAGGTCATAGGTTTGAAATGGATTTTCAAACTTAAACGTAATGCCAATGGATCTATTAACAAGCATAAAGCCAGGCTAGTTGCAAAAGGATATGTACAAGAAGCAGGAATTGGTTTCGATGAAGTTTTTGCACTAGTAGCACAAATGGAGATGGTGCGTATGCTGGTCAATTTGGCGGCTCCAAGTGGCTGGGAGATTCACCATTTAGACGTTAAAACAGCGTTTTTACATGAAGAATTGAATGAATACGTTAAGAACATAAGGTTTTCAAACTTTCAAAGGCCTTATACGAGTTAAAGCAAGCTTCACGGGCCTGGAATATGAAACTTGATCAAATCTTGAAGAGATTAAGATTTGAAAGATGTCAAAAACAAAGTTCAGTTTATCGAAAGGAGGAAAGTAATGAACTTCTTATTCTTGCAATCTATGTGGATGATCTTTTTGTTACAGAAAATACAAAAGCTGCGATCATAAAGTTTAAAGATGAGATGTCAAGAAACTTTGAGATGTCTGATCTTGGATTGCTCACATATTACCTCAGTATAAAGGTCGCTCAAAGTAAGGAAGGGATTGCGCTCAAGCAGGAAGCATATGCTAGACGCATACTTGAAGAAGCTGGATTGGCCGAGTGTAATGCCACTCATATCCTCATGGAATTTGGCGTGAAGCTCTCTAAGGCACTTGATGAGCCAGAGATTGATGCAACAGAATATCGTAGAAAGATTGGTTGAGGTATCTCCTTCACACACAGCCAGATCTAGCATTCTCGGTTGGGATTTTGAGCGAAAATATGCAATCACCACGTGAATGGCATGGAGTTGCTCTGAAAAAAGTACTAAGGTACTTAAAGGGTTCGTTGAGCTTTGGTTTGTTTTACAAGAATCGAGTTTCACAAAGGCTAGTTGGGTTCAGTGATAGTAGCCACAACACGGATCCTGATGATGGTCGAAGCACTACAAGACATATCTTCTATTACGGCGAGACACCAATAACTTGGTACTCTCAGAAACAAGAGACAGTGGCTTTGTCTTCTTGTGAAACCAAATTCATGGTTGCAACGGAAGCAGCTAAGCAGGCTATGTGGTTACAAGAGTTGATAGCAGAAGTCACGGGTAAGAAGAGCGAAAGGACTACCATTTATGTTGACAACAAGTCAGCAATTGCACTCTCAAAGAACCTCGTCTTCCACCGCAGAAGTAAGCACATTCACAAGAGGTTTCACTTCATTCGTGAGTGTGTTGAAGCAGGTCATATCGAAGTTGAACACATACCCGAAGAAGATCAAAGTGCAGACATTCTAACCAAAGCTCTAGCAAGGACCAAGTTCAAGGAAATGAGAGAAAGAATCGGAGTTCTAGATCTCAACAAAAGCAACTCAAAGTTTAAGGGGGTGAATGTTGGATAAACATTGAGTTTCTTAGACTCTAAGCTATCCTAAAAGGAACTAGGATAATAAAAGAAAAAGATATTTTGTAAAAGATTTAGGAAAAAGAAAATTCCTAAATAGAAAAGGAATTCTATTAACCTATATATAATCGATGGATTGAGTTGTAATAGGTTAGGAGAGATATTACAATTGTGAGTTTAGTTTTTGAGAGAGTTTTCTAAACTTAATAAAGAGAAGGATTTCTTTAAGTTTTTGTGTTCTTTCTAAAACAACTTTATCTAAAACATGTATAAACATGATCTAAAGCCATAATCATGATGAGAAAGAGAGATGAGATAGAAAAGATAAAGACTTCTAAGTTAAGATCAAAGATTCAACAAAGATCAATGTTATGATCCACAACTGAAGAGAAAAATAAAACTTAGGATTCTTGAAGTAGAAATGATTAGTATTTATACTAAAGAAGAAACGGTTCAGGTTGACTCGGGACAGACCGGATCGAACCAAGGGTTTTCTTTGATTGCAGGTGCGGCTGGCGGTCTGGGAGGGCGTTGCAGACCGCCAGCCAGAGCTTGATGGACCGCCAGGGTTGGCTGGAGAGGAGGCCGACGGTCTGGTTGGGTGTTGTGGACCGCCAGCCAGACTAGCCTAGCCCGCTAGCTCTCTTGGTTGGTGCTCAACACTTCCGTTTTTGCTTCTGAGTCTCCGATTTCATCCGTTATCGTCAAGGTAACCAGAAATATGTAGAAAAGAGGAGAAGAATGCATAACTGCAACTCCTAGGACTTCTATATGATATCTCCTAATTAAGACTCGGAAAACTACTTAAAGCGATCTAAAAAGTCTAAAATGTAAGGAAAGCTCTACTAAATCCTAGGCTATACTATGCAAAATACGGTAACATCAATGTTCGAGCAAACATGTGTCAAAGGGCTCGGTATCAGGTTTTTAAATTTTTGGAAGTTTTGTTACTTTCATCTTCTAGTGTTTTATGCTTTTGTATTTTTTAAAATCGTAAACCATGAAATTCGATTTCTTTTCCTGCTAAGGAACTGCTTCAGTTTTAGAGATTTGCCTCTTGAATTAGGTGTTGATTTATTGTGTTTGTGATTTTACTATTTGATTATCGGTTTGAGAAATAATGAGTCATCAAAGATGATTAAGTAGCTTTTCTTCGTTGATACGGTGGGCTACTTCACACAACACTTGGACCAGCCAATTATGTTGTTTTGTTTTCTACTTCTACTATAGTCTAAGATCAATTTTCTATAGGGACAAAGCATATTTTTTCACAGGTTTCAATTGAATCAAAAAGTACAGTAAGTCAAGTTTATGCATGAGGCTGATTGAGGCGATAGAGAAGATTTCAAGAAGAGTAGTTTTGTTGTCAGTGGGTCAAATAAAACACTCACATAAATGCATCTGCAACTCTTTCCACTTGCATTTGAAGGTAATTAACAAAATTCAAAGTTACTCAACCTGTTGTTCCATTAAATAAACACAAGTGAAATATAGTGTGGTCCCGTTTGTTTCCTCATTCAGCAGATTCATCTAGATGATCCATTCTGATGATCCATCTAGATGAATCATCTGGATGATGTTCGTTTTCATTTTTGTCCACTCATCTAGATGATCGATCTGGATGATTCATTTAGATGCTCTGTTTGTTTGCTCATCCAGATGGATCATCTGAATGACTGTAATAATAAAATGACTAAAAGACCCTTGTTTTAATCCAATCATATTTTTATGTTCTTAATCATAGTTTTTAACTAAATAAATTTTAATATTTTCTCTAAATTATATTTTAGTTTTAAACTAGTAATTTATAAATTAATATTTTTCCACATTCACAAATTTTCATTTTTATGAATTCAAATATAAATAAAAAACCATAAAAACATAAAACACGTAAAATCCAACAAAAGCACCATTTACATAATTAAAAATTTTTATTTTTATGACTTTTATTTTCTTTGTTGAGATAGAAAATGGGACTCGAGTTACATAAAATCCAACAAAAAACACCATTTACATCACAATACACTTTGTGTTCAAATGTAAGTTTTTTTCTGAACAAAGCTCAAATGAGGGAGAGCAGAAAAAAATACAAAAACACAACCATTTATTTACCTCCTTTGCTTCTTCAGAGTTTGCTATGTTTACTTCTTCAGGTGATTGCAACAACTTCCTTAGGTGTTTACTTCTTCCAACTTCTCGTATCTGTTTCTTTAGCTTTCTCTATCAATGAAACCGCCACTGCTACTTTTGTGTTCGCCAATTCTTCTGCCTTGTGAGCGCGTTTGCTGAGCTCATAGTACTCTTCTAGTAAGAGTGTAACGCTTCTTGGAGAATCAATGTCATTAGCTTTCAATGTTGATTTACTCTCCTGTAAAGCCTGGATGGCAACTAAAGCTAACCTCTCCGAAGATTTAGTTGCTTCGATTTCTTTTTTATGCAGAAAATAGCCTACTCTCCATTGTATTTGTATACCATTGAAGAAGACATAAACTCATTGAAAGTCTACACATCTTAAGTTTTATTCTTTTTTCTTAGACATACCACAATGAACGATGAGATCATCAAATTATGTAGAAAAAAATGCAAATATATCAAAAAAAATCTCAACAATTCAATTTTTTAGATAATCCGGATATTTTCGGGTATTTAAAATATTATGGATACTATAACTAAAATAACTCATATATTTAAGTATATAACTATAAGTTGGGTATCTTTAGATACTCGGAATATTTTGAATTGTGCCGAGATCGGTTTCAGTTTTTCGTTTGTTGAAGTTTTGCATCCATACAAATATTTTATCGATTTCGGTTTAGATTTCGAATCATTTTTTTTATATCAGATTCGCTTAGATTCTTCGTATTCAAGTATTTTGTCGATCCTGCTTACATCCGCGAATTCGCGGACACAACATAGTAATTATAATTTGTATGTCATACGTCGAGTTATGTTTCCAAATTTTTGTACTGGCCTTATTTACTCACTTAACGTGAATATTTTATATACTCATCTATAATGCAAATGTTTTAAAATTAAAAGTAACAAATTAGATTTTAAATTATTGTCCGGAAGATAGTAACAAACAAAAATATATTTTAACATAAAATTAGCAAACAACCACTTTTAAAAGCATGTCACCTTGGCGGCGCAAGGAAGGCGACAAGGAAGGCGACTTGGAAAATATGACGGCGACGGTGCATCTCGGTGGTAGCAGCTCTCTGAGAACGACGAGGAGAACGTGAGCCGTTGCTCAGATTTTGGAAGGCTTCATTGTGTGAAGTGTTTGCAGATTGCTTGATCTGCTTTGGTGTTATAAGTCTCGAAAGAGATTGTCGGCTTTGATCGTGATCAGAGGCCTTGGGGATCTTGCCGGCTTGGTCGAATCGTGGTCTTTGCGGTGTTTTGTTTTGGTTTGGTATCTCGGTCCCGGATCTGCTTTTATTCGGTTGTGTTACAGCTTTTGTTCTATTCTGTTTGGTGGTGTGTTCTTGTGGTGATGGGTTTAAACAGAGGCTATGCAGGAGGACGGTCTGCAGGTGACGATGATCCAATTTTGTTACCTCCGCAGGATAACACTCAGCTGATCCAGGAATACGGTTTAACCTTGATTGGCCGAGTGCTCAACCCAAAGAAGCAGGATGTGGAGAAGCTCCTGGTGTACTTGCCTCAACAATGGGGTATAGAGGGTAAGATCACAGCTAGCAACTTGGGGAATAACTGTTTCATTCTTAATTTTGATTCGGAGGAGGAGCTAAAGATGGTTCTCGACAAGGGACCTTTCCACTACAATTATTGGATGTTTGTGCTCGTTCGATGGTTTCCGATGATGCACGATGACTATCTTTGGGAGATGACCTTTTGGTTGGAGTTAACCGGAATTCCCATCCAGTTTTGGTCTCAAGAGACGATGAAATGCATTGGAAAGAGTCTTGGTCATGTTCACCAAGTTGAAGAAATGGATGGTCGGATTCAAGTGACGGTGGACTCTCGCTCACCACATAAATTCTCTAAGCAGATTATGGATGATAAGGGTAATAAGGCCACGGTCAAAATACATTATGAGCGGTTGTTCAAGCACTGCTCGGAATGTGGTCTTATGTCACACGAGAAAACACAGTGCATGAAGAAGGATAATGATATCTTTGTGGACAGAGGTAGACAGGATGTTTTCTCGCGGTTGGAAGCTCCTCCGCCAGCTTCGGTTAGGACTGGTGGTGCTACTTCTAAGAGTCTCCCTATGGGACACATTAGATAGGAGAATATCTCATTACCTAGGGCTGGCCACCGAGGACTCAAGAGGCATTTGGAGGATCCTGGACAAGACCGAGGAGTCTTACACCGAACCCAGCAGAGGTGGGGAGATCCATATGATCATGGGCTTAGCTCATCTTTCTCTGGTCGATCTGGGAGGTGGTTTCGTGACAGTCATAGGTCTTCAAAAGGTGCTGTTTCCCGCTCCTACTCTCCGCCAGGTGGTCGATACCGCAGGAGGTCGTATGAGACAGAGCAGCGGTCTGGGAACAGCAAAGAGCTGCGGTCTACTGGTGTTGTATATGATGGGCGTATGGCTGAGAAAAAATGGGTTAAAACTGGACGCATTGTTGCGTCAAGCTCCACGACTCATGACCGTCGTCATGAGCAGTCTGCGGGCCGTCTTTCTTTGGGTGAGGCACCGGAAAAACTCTCCTCAGTGGCGTCGGGTTCTCGGGGCTTAGTTCATGTTCTCAAATCTGATCATGAGTACTCTAGAGCCGTGGAGGGTGCTGAAATGAAAGCTGATCAGTAGCGTGCTGTTGACAAAGGTAAGGGACAGTTGCTGGTGATCGGAGATGCTGAGATGCTGGTCGCAGAGGATGATCTCCTAGGAGAGGATTGGGAGAAGGAGAAGCGAGATAAGAGTGGCATAAGATCACAAGTGTCTGTTCCGCGGAAGGAAGGCTGGGGCACGAGAATGGGCAGAGAGGTAGCTTCGGACGAGCATGTGACGAAAGGCCAAGGCGGGATCACTCACTAGGGAACACTCACTCCTCTAAGATGTTTGTTGTGTCAGGAAGAAGGAACGGATTCTCCGTATGGGATCTCCACGCAAAAAATCTCTTGCCATTGCGGAGAAAAGCTCAAAAGCTACGGAGCCGTCTGCTTCCCGTGGAGTTTATCCTTCAAGCAGTCACCGGCTACATGGGGGTAGCAAGGATTCTCGTCGTCAAGCTGGAAAAAAAAAGATGGTTTGGTGGGGTCCCAGAACCCACCCAGTAAGCAATGTTGAAAGTGCTTGGTTGGAACTGTCGAGGGATTGGGAGTGACCTCACAGTTCGACGCCTAGAGGAGATACACAAAAAGTATCGTCCTGGCTTTCTATTCCTATCGGAGACGAAGAATCAGAGATCAGTGTTACTGGAACAACAACAAAAGTTAGGCTATGATTGTTTAGAGACCGTGGAGCCCGTTAGCGTAAGCGGAGGATTAGCTTTATTTTTTATGAAACATTTTGATGTTACTCTTTTGTATTCGGACAACCGTATGTTGGACGTTCAAGCTTTTATTGATGGTTTTCGCGTTTATTTGACCTTTTTTTATGGTGACCCCGTTCAAGATCGTAGGGAAATAGTGTGGGAAAAATTGGAAAATTTATCGTTGAAGCGCGATGCGCCATGGTTTATGATCGGAGATTTTAATGAAATAATTAGTAATGACGAGAAGCAAGGAGGTAGAGTTCGGCCAGAATCGTCTTTTCTCCCATTTTGTCAAATGATTCAAGATTGCGGTATGCTAGAATTTCTTTACTCTGGGAATCATATGTCCTGGGTAGGAAATAGAGGAAATAATCGTACTTGTGTACGATGTCGCCTAGACCGACCACTATGCAACGAGAGTTGGCATGAGGCCTTTCCTCATTCTACGGTCCAATATCTTCGAATGTGGGGGTCGGACCATAGGCCTGTCATCGCCCATATCCTTGCTAGACCTATGCGGGCGACGAAATCCTTTCGGTTTGACAAAAGATTAATTAAGAAGGAGGGATTTAAAGACGTGGTGAGGGACAGCTGGCGAGGGATAGCATCTACTTTGGATTTGCAATCTAAAATCGCTGCTTGTAGGAGGACCATTGTCTCCTGGAGCAAGCATGATAGGGCTACTGCAGACCGTTGTCTGGAGGAGTTAAAGAATAAGGTGGATGCCCTCCACTCGTCTGATATTTCAACCCCAGAAGAGATAGCATCGACTATTTTAGATCTGCATACTGCTCTCAAGGAGGAGGAGATTTTCTGGCGGCAAAAGAGTAGGGCACTATGGCTCCGGGAAGGGGACCGCAATACGGGTTATTTTCACGCAACGACAAAACAGCGAAGGGCGAGGAATAGGATTGTGCGTCTCAGAAATGAGGAGGGTGTAATTGTCGAGCAGGAAGACGGCATCATGGCCATTACCACAAGGTATTTCAGAGAATTGTTCCAGACATCTGGGCAATTAGCTATTGACGATGTCTTAGGCTTCGTCCCTCAGCGGATCACCCCTGCTATGAACGTGGACCTGACAAAACCTGTGACGGAGGAGGAAGTTCGTGGTGCGTTGTTTGCCATGCATCTGGAGAAAGCGCCGGGTCCAGATGGGATGACGGCCCTCTTTTATCAGCATTTTTGGGATGTGGTGAAAGTAGATGTCGGTGCGATGGTCAATAAATTCCTTTCTGATGGTGTCGGTGCGCCTGGGCTGAATGAAACCAATATTTATCTCATTCCAAAGACAGGTAGGCCTCAGGAGATGACAGAGTTTAGACCGATTAGTCTCTGTAATGTGTGCTATAAGATAGTGTCGAAGCTTTTATGTCAGAGGCTCAAAAGAGTTTTGCCTGTTCTTATATCTGAGACCCAGTCAGCCTTTGTTGCTGGGCGTTTAATCACGGATAACATTTTGGTGGCTCAGGAGATGTTTCACGGACTTAACACTAACCCGACGGGACAAT
>OVAN01004860.1:193-24758 GCA_900406275.1 Anastatica hierochuntica
TTTAACTCCATTAAGCTCTGGTTCAAGCTGCTGCTCCATCTCTTTAACTTCTTTAGTTCCTTTGCTGGTTATGATCACATCAATAACAGTTAGGTAGTCGCCTTGTGATTGTTCGTCAATGTTGTATCTCTTCGCTTTATCAGGTAATAATAATAACACTAGATGCAAAAAAAAAAAATGCAAAAAAAAAAAAAAAAAAAGAGAGGGGGGTCATGGAATAGTTGACATGTTTTCCTCGGAACAAAAATGTCAACTTTTCGTTTTGATTATGAACCCAAAACTGGTTCCACGCAGGCTCGACTTGGTTCATTGTTGACTAAAGCTCTAATTTTGTGGGTCTTTTAGTAACGAACAAGAAGCTAAGAGGGTAATCATCTCTGTAAAGCTTTTAATTTGCTTTTGGTGTTTTAGGATCACTCCAGCCAAAAAGGTTGACTTCCGTAAAGGTTTTAGCTTTTTGGTTGGGCGACGAGCTCCATGCTTTTGCAACCTTAAAAAGTCTTTCCTACCTTTGATTGCATTATCAAAACTCTGCTCCTTTGTTATTCTACTTGTTAAATTTTGCTTGTGCTTGATGACTTTGGTTAGGGCTTAAGATTTGGGAATGAAAGCTATGTGTTTATTCAATCGTATTAAGTAAATGCCTTTTCTTTTGTTTCCAGTTTGGGTATTCAATTTCAAGATGGGTTTTGAGGCCTTGACTTGGTATTGTAAGCCAGTTGCAGATGGATTTTGGGATAGTGCCTTTGGTGCCTACACGCCCTGCGCCATTGACTCCTTAGTGATGCTTGTTTCTCACTTTGTGCTTCTGGGTTTGTGTTTCTATCGGAGCTGGATCATCTTCCGCGATACCAAAGCTCAGAGATTTGTTCTGAGGAACAAGTACTATAATTGTGTGCTTGGGATATTGGCTTCTTACTGTCTTGTTGAGCCTCTTCTGAGATTGGTCATGAGGATTTCACTCTTTGCCATGGATGAAGAGACTCATCTTCCTCCATTTGAGGTTATTTCGGGAGACTTAAACTCTGATTGATATAAACTCGTATGCCTTTCTTGTTGAAGTGAAAGTTTAATTATCAGAAATATGACTCTGGTGTATTTCAATGGCAGGTTGTATCTTTACTGACAGAGGCATTCGCTTGGTTCTCCATGCTTGCTCTGATTGGGCTGGAAACCAAACAATATGTTAAAGAGTTTCGATGGTATGTTAGATTCGGTGTTATATATGTTTTGGTTGCTGATGTTGTGCTGCTGGACCTCGTGTTGTCTCTCAACAACTCAAACAATAGGTTTGTTAATGTATAGCTCAGATTAAGAAACTCACTTGGGTGAATATTTCATTCTTAATTTCAAGAGTTTGTTTATATATCTAACATAAATTTTAAAGTGAGAAAAAAATTTGGGCATTGAATAGATTTTATCCCTAAGTTGTCATTGTAAGTTTTCCTCTTTTTTGCTATTTCAGAACTGCCCTATATCTCTGTATCAGTTCAAGATGTTCCCAGGTTTGTTAGAATAATGTCCTTACGTTCATGGAACTTTATAGAAAAAAGTCAATGTAATAAAAGATCTAAACTACATCATATAGCTAGCTTTCAGAGGAGAATGGCCCTAACCCCTAAGTTAGATGTTGGGATATGTTAACAATCAAACGATTGGTCTCACTGTTTAACTGTTCATTTGTTTTCTGTTGCAGGCTCTTTTTGGAATTCTTCTTTTTGTTTACATTCCGGAACTAAATCCTTACCTGGGATACCATGTTCTAGACAATGAATCGTTAGATGATATTGAGTATGTTGCGCTTTGCGAGGGAGAGAACATATGTCCCGAGCGAGATGCCAGCTTTTTTACCGGTAGGTAGCCTTTAAATTTATTGATTTCTCAGCTTCTTGACAAACAATAAAATTTGGCAATATATATGACAGCCATGAAGAGTGCACTGCTTCACGGTTTCTATTTGTTACTGATTTGGATTTCTCGTCTTAGGAATATACTTTGGTTGGATTACACCGCTTATGAAGTTAGGCTATAGAAAGCCCTTAACTGAGAAGGATGTTTGGCAATTAGACAAATGGGACCAAACGGAAACTCTGATCAAAAGGTAAATAAGTGTTGTTGCTTTACTTCTGCCTTATATAGTTACTCTTATATTATCTTGATCTTAGACGGTTTTGCATAGAATCAAGAGTATTCGAACTCATTGGGTGAATTATTTGATAGATTCCAAAGATGCTGGACTGAAGAATCACAAAAACAGAAGCCATGGCTTCTCCGAGCACTGAATAATAGCCTTGGTGGAAGGTATAGGCTGATTACTTTTCAAAGCTATCTATTTCACTGTAGTTTCTTTTTATTGCCATACATTATAAATACTGGCACTTGTTTTTTGCGTTTCTATCTTTATAGGTTCTGGTTGGGTGGTATATTTAAGGTAAAGAAAGTTCATGTGTTTTAATTTCCGTGCTTTTTTGAATCATGGTTCCTTAAACTTGTGCTCTGCCTCTTGGTGAGTTTAGCAGCTAATAAGGTTTAGCGTGTTATAGATTGCACATGATCTTTCTCAATTTGTTGGACCAGTTATACTGAGCCATCTATTGCAGGTAAGCTTCTTTCCAGCTTTATCCTTACTAAAACAATAATGCATAGTTCTCACATACTCGTTATACTGCTGATATCCCTGTTTCTTATCTCAAAATTGTAAATGACTGACAATTACATGTGCATTTTGTTGCGTCTAATATCCAGAAAATATTCAGCACTCATGCTACTTAGGTTTACTGATTCTAAGTTTAGCTAATCTTTGATCATTTTATGTAGTCAATGCAAGAAGGTGATCCCGCTTGGGTTGGCTATGTCTATGCTTTCTTAATCTTCCTCGGGGTGGTATGTATAATGCAGTTCATGTCTATCTCTAAGATACTATTGGTTCATTTACCTGTTCTCCAAACTTGCATTTTTCATTTTCTACCCTTCCCCGAATTTGCTTCTCATGATGTTGAGTTTCTTGTCAAAAGTCTCTGAAAAGCTATTCAAATTTTGATTTTGTTTCAGACACTTGGAGTGCTTTGTCAATCCCAGTACTTTCAGCATGTTGGGCGTGCAGGATTTCGCTTGAGGTCAACATTGGTAAAATTTAATGAAACTTCCATTTCTCTTCGACTTTTATGATCATGTAGTCATGTTAATTCTCCAACTAATTATACTAATTTCCTTTTAGGTTGCAGCTATATTTCATAAATCTATAAGACTAACTCTTGAAGCTCACAAGAATTTTGCATCTGGGAAGGTCACAAACATGATAACTACAGATGCTACTGCACTTCAGGTATACTTAGGTTCACATTAAACATTCCAACCTCTTTCCCAATGACTTTTGCACCACTATGGATTTGTAACTGCTAACATAGTCTACCGATTTTTTCAGCAAACAACAGAACAGCTCCATGGCATATGGTCAGCTCCCTTTCGCATCATTGTATCTATTGTTCTTCTCTATCAACAACTAGGAGTTGCTTCGCTTTTCGGTTCATTGATTCTGTTTCTCCTAATTCCTCTCCAGGTCTTTAGCTTCATTCTGCTGGTTTGAATATTTTAAAACTGTACAAGATGTTAATTACATATGTTTACTTACAAGCCTGCCTATACTGTGTCTTGATAAACAGACTCTGATTATGGGAAAAATGCGGAAACTAACTAAAGAAGGACTGCAGTGGACTGACAATAGAGTCGGTATCACGAATGAGATTTTGGCTTCCATGGATACTGTAAAGTATGACAGATAACATTCTTAATTATTCCTTTTTCAGCTTTTCTGAATAGCAAATTCTTTAAGCCATTTCTACTATCACATTGAATTTTTCAACTTGTTAGATGCTATGCATGGGAGAAGAGCTTCGAGTCCCGGATTCAAGGAATTAGAAGCGAAGAGCTCTCATGGTTTCGCAAAGCGCAGTTACTATCAGCTGTATGACTTCTTGTCTTTTTAGTTTCTCTAACATAAGAACAGGATTTACCTTTCTTGTATGAATTTAATTTCGCATATGACTTACACAGAGGGTTTTGGTTTTAGATATGTTTTCTTCCAGTTTAACGTTTTTTCCATAATATTTTGCCTCTTGCAGTTTAATAGTTGTATATTGAACAGTATACCAGTAGTTGTGACCATGTTTTCATTTGGGGTTTTTGTTCTGCTTGGAGGAGATTTGACACCAGCAAGGGCATTCTCATCTCTTTCCCTCTTCGCAGCTCTAAGATATCCTCTCAACAGTCTACCAAATCTACTAACTCAGGTTTAGTATATTAGCCATACCCTCCTAACTGGTTTCATATGTCTTGAGTTACTTAATCAGTTTACTGGTTGACATTTGAGCCATCATGTGTCAATGGATTCACTCAAATTTTGCTATATTCTGTTTGCTTCTTCTCCACTTAGGTTGTCAACGCAAATGTTTCACTACGACGCATTGAGGAACTACTTCTAAGTGAAGAGAGAATTCTAGCACAAAACCCACCTCTTCGATCAGGAGTTCCAGCCATTTCAATTAAGAACGGATATTTTTCATGGGACTCGAAGGTGAATCCTCAAAAGATTTCTTCTTGTTTAGATTATGCTGGGATGCAATATTAGCTTCTACGATGCACCATACATAACTTTCTAAAAGGTTCATGGTGTTGCGTCCCAGACAAGGAAGCCCACGTTATCCAATATCAATTTGGAGATACTAGCCGGGAGCTTGGTTGCCATTGTAGGTGGAACCGGAGAAGGTAAGACATCACTTGTTTCGGCAATGTTGGGTGAGCTATCTCATGCTGAAACTTCAAGCATTGTTATTCGAGGCTCTGTAGCTTATGTTCCTCAAGTTTCATGGATTTTTAATGCCACTGTGAGTCGCCTTTACGTCTCGTTGGCTATGAAAACAATAAATACGGTTTAGATTTCATCTGTTCAATGAGTTAGGCAGGAAATGTCTCAATAAAAGTGGTAAATGTCTATGTAATGCAGGTGCGTGAAAACATTATATTTGGGTCGGATTTTGAATCGGAAAGATTTCGGAGGGCTATTGATGTGACTGCTTTACAACACGACCTTGATTCGCTTCCTGTTAAGTGGGATGAAAGGCTTATATAGCATGCACTTGATATAACATTTCTTAGTAACTTCCTGAAATTTTGCATATATAGGGCAGTGATCTGACAGAGATTGGAGAACGTGGAGTGAATGTTAGTGGAGGGCAAAAGCAGAGAGTTTCAATGGCTAGGGCAGTCTACTCAAATTCAGATGTTTACATATTCGATGACCCTTTGAGTGCTTTAGATGCTCATGTTGCTCAGCAGGTATTGATTCTTATGGTTGATCCATTACATCACTGACAATGTTTTGAGGCGGACTTAAATAGTACCGACAATCAATGAGTGTTCAGCCATTTTATCAATGGCCAAACCACTTTTACCTGAATCTGCATGATTTAGCGTGTTTGATTTCTCAATAATTCTTTTTAGGCATATCGATCAACAGATTTCTTTGGACCAAGTACAGGTCTTTGATAATTGCATTAAGGATGAGCTTAAAGGGAAAACGAGGATTCTTGTCACAAATCAGTTGCATTTTCTTCCTTTGATGGATAGAATAATTTTAGTCTCTGAGGGAATGATTAAAGAGGAGGGAACCTTTGAAGAGCTGTCAGAAAGTGGGAGTTTGTTCCAAAAACTGATGGAGAATGCTGGAAAAATGGATGTAACCCAAGAGGTGAATAAATGTGGCGAAGAGAGCTTTCCAAATGTCATGGTTGATGCTCGGGAAAGAAATATGGGTAGTACCAAGCAAGGAAAACGAGGAAGATCTGTGCTGGTAAAACAAGAAGAACGGGAAACTGGCATCATTAGGTGGAATGTTGTGATGAGGTACTTAGCTAAACATTTTCGACGTATAGAAATTGATCAACTTTCATAAGCATTGCGTTATGTTTTAATACAAAGTGATGGCTAATGTAAATTCTAAACTTTCAGGTATAAAAAGGCAGTAGGCGGCTTATGGGTGGTAATGATTCTCTTTGCTTGCTATCTAACAACTGAAGTTCTCCGAGTTTCAAGTAGCACATGGTTAAGCATTTGGACTGATCAAAGCACATCAAAGAGTTATAGTCTCGTTTTCTACATTATCGTATATGCTCTTCTCGGATTTGGTCAGGTTGGTTTTTAATAAAAGACTGAAATCTGTAAATCCGACATATTACACGAAGTTGACGATTTTAATTGTTATTCTTTATAGGTTGCTGTCACGTTTACCAACTCTTTCTGGCTGATCACATCAAGTCTACATGCTGCCAAAAGACTCCATGACGCGATGCTGAATTCCATCATGAGAGTTCCTATGCTCTTCTTCGAGACAAATCCAAATGGACGTGTAATAAACAGGTTTTCAAAGGATATTGGTGATATAGATAGAAATGTCGCTAACCTAATAGATATGTTCACGAGCCAGCTGTGGCAACTCCTCTCGACATTTGCTCTTATAGGTACTGTCAGTACAATTTCATTGTGGGCAATAATGCCGCTCCTAATACTGTTTTATGCAGCATATCTCTACTATCAGGTAATTTCATTGTGCGCTTCTCTTTGATTCTTGATTGTTCTTTGCATAAAATACATCCACATCTGTGTTAGACCACATGACTCACTTGGCATTACTGTCACCTTTTGTGATTTGTAGAACACATCCCGTGAGATAAGACGTCTGGATTCTGTTACAAGATCACCTATTTATGCTCAATTTGGAGAAATGTTGAATGGTTTGTCAAGCATCCGGGCCTATAAAGCTTACGAACGAGTGGCGAAGATTAATGGAAAATCCGTTGACAATAACATAAGGTTCACTCTCGCAAATACTAGCTCAAATCGTTGGCTCACTATAAGATTGGAGACTCTTGGGGGTGTCATGATTTGGTTAACTGCAAGTTTTGCGGTTATGCAGAATGGTAATACAGAGAACCAAGCTGGTTTTGCATCTATAATGGGTCTCCTTCTTAGTTATACTCTAAACATCACTACTCTGTTAAGTGGTCTTCTAAGGTATGCTAGCAAAGCAGAGAACAGCTTAAATTCTGTTGAGCGTGTCGGTAACTACATTGATCTTCCTTCTGAAGCTTCAGATATAATCGAGAATAGTCGTCCAGTATCTGGCTGGCCTTCAAGAGGATCAATTAGGTTTGAAGATGTTCACCTGCGTTATAGGCCCGAGCTTCCTATTGTATTGTGTGGACTTACCTTCTCTGTTTCTCCATGCGAGAAAGTAGGAGTGGTGGGAAGAACTGGGGCAGGAAAGTCTTCCATGCTGAATGCATTATTTCGGATTGTGGAAGTGGAAAAGGGAAGAATCCTGATTGACGATTGTGATGTGGCTAAGTTTGGACTAGCAGATCTGCGCAGGGTCCTAAGTATCATACCACAGTCTCCAGTTCTTTTCTCAGGTTCGTGTCATTTAAGAACAACATTGTAAGTATGTTCATGCATTCTGAGAATCAATTCTTCTTGTTAGGGACGGTGAGATTCAATATCGATCCATTTAGTGAGCACAGCGATGATGACCTCTGGGAGGCTTTACAAAGGGCGCATATAAAAGATGTTATCTCCAGAAATCCTTTGGGCCTAGATGCAGAGGTGTAGTTTAACTTACAAGACTTATATTAGTTTGAAAATCACTTTGTTTTTTGTTATGGAGATCATTGATCAAACTCGCTCACTTTGAATCTATTGATCGAACTCGCTCACTTTGAATCTGTGAAGGTCTCTGAGGGAGGTGAGAATTTCAGCGTGGGGCAACGACAACTGTTGAGTCTAGCACGTGTGTTGCTAAGAAGATCCAAGATCCTTGTTCTCGATGAAGCAACTGCATCTGTTGATGTTAGAACAGATTCTCTGATACAGAGGACCATTCGTGAAGAATTCAAGTCTTGCACGATGGTTGTTATTGCTCACAGATTGAATACCATCATCGACTGTGACAAGATCCTTGTACTTAGTTCTGGTCAGGTAATTCATCGAACTCAACTTATAGAATCTCCTTGGAAATTGACAAAGGGTACAGCTTTGTGGCAACATCCTTATGGGACTTGCATAAAACTATTTCAATTTTCAAGGCTTTGGAGTATGGTAGTCCACAAGAACTGCTATCAAGAGATACAAGTGCCTTCTCTAGAATGGTTTACAGCACCGGACCAGGAAATGCTAAGCAACTTTACAACTCGGTCTTTGAAAGGAGACTGAACGGAGTGAGCCAAGAAGGATAATGGCGGTTGCAAACGTCGTTTTGCACGATTATGGAATTTACATCATTATCATTTGCCAGAGTAAACAACCGAAGGTAAACTGAAAAATCTGAAGCCATGACCTATCCGCGTTTGTAGCACTCTTATGTCAATGTGATATTCTTGACAGTTGGGAATTTTTCCAACACATTTTGACGCAGATGCTGATTCGTCGACGTGTTCTTTTTGTTTTGAAAGGCTTTGCTATAATGGTGAAATCATAAAGGAGAAGTGGGAACATCGGAGAAACCTTTTCGAAGCTTATGATGATCCCTTTATTTTGGGTTTGCCCATAATGTAATTAAGAGGGAAAAAACAGGAAGCTCTTATGAAGTACTATTACCAAGTGTTCATATGTACAAAAGTTCCTTAAAGGTAATGAATGGTCTACTAAAAAAAAAGAAGTTGTGTTCGTAGGTTAATTAGTTATGAGTAACACTCTCATCTTGCAATGACTTTCAAAGCCTTGAAATCGAAAATTTTAGCAGCTTTTTGAAGAGAACAAAGAAAGGCTTACATTATTTTGACCTTTAAAAGATCCTATTTTGATGAACTTGTCTCTGTGTTTCTTGTACTAAACGAAAAACCGATTTGGATGATTTATCTTTTTGTTTCTTGTAAGACAAGGAACAAGATGCCCAATATGTACTCTTATGCACATTATATTAAAAGTTATGAGATTTCAACTCAAGATCAAACTGGTAAGTGTTTGAAAAAAGTTTTGATGGAGACAATTCTCTAACAACCGTTGATGTCCAGAATTGGAAATCGACCCAATCCAATACATATAAAAAAGTGCAACATACAGATGAAACCAAAAACCAGAGTAAGATGATTGATTGGGTTTGATTCACGTAAGCCGTGACGACCAAAACTTTGCTATCTTCTGTCCGACTGTCCCCATTGTTTTATTATTTGCCCAAAAAGGTTGATTGATAACATTTCAAGTTTTCAACCCCTCTTTTCTTTCATAAAAAGATAACGGAGTTCAACTTTGTGTTTTAAAATAAGCTATACTTTGAACCGCCTCAAACGCGTTATTATACAATTTTTTTGGAAAATCCAATACCTATACAATGTTTTTAATAGAATGATAACTATATATAATGCATATCTAGTATTTTGAAAAAGGTTTTATTTGTGTATATATGTATATACTATACACGAAAAATTAGATATAAAAATATCATTAAAATTTTAGGTTTCAAAGTTGAAATCTACATAACTATAACCCGTAAATTTAAAATGTAGGTTAAAATCATTGTTAGTTATTCAAAAATTATGAAGTACAATCAATATCATCCAAATTAATCTAAGATTTTTAATATCACGCGAAACAACATTCTTAATTAAATATTATAATTTTATCGTGTTTACATATATATATATATATATATATATATATATAACAATTAATAGTGGATATTTTAATAGAAATAAAATATTTAATATTTGACTTTCAATGTTTACTAGAAATAGAAAATTTACTGATTTATGTAAAATAGAAAATTTGCTTATATGAAAATGAAAATTTTAAATACTTGACACATATCAATAATCCGATCGGTTAGTGACACATGTCAAATTCATGCGAGTTATAATTTGACGACGTGTCAAGCTTATGTCGTGCGCATTCCGCTTTATATAATAAGATATATATATATATATATCTATATATATATAATATCAATACTATTTGTACGATTATGAGTAATACAAAAATATAGTTGGATGTTCGGGGTTTCAAGTTGGGTTAGTTTGGTTTATGCAGGGTCGGTCCTGACATTTTGGAGGCCCAATAAAGAAAATAGAAATTTGAAAACTTTTAAAACATTTTTGAAAACTTATGGGCTTATTCGTTAAGAAAAAAAAAATTAGGGGCCAATTTGTGATAAAAAAATATAAGGGCCTATTTCGTAATATTTTTTTGCTGAAACTTTTTTTTAAAAAAGGGAGTGCAAGTCCGCGCTTCATTCGGCTCTCCTCAGGGCCGGCTCTGCTTTTATGTCGGGTCTGTAATAAAATTTTATTTTAAAATTTAAGCAGAACGATTGGATAATTTATGTCAAAATTCTACATGTTTGGTCTCAGAACTCTCTTTGTTATCCATTGCATTTTTAATTTGATCAGAATTTACTTACAAAATTTTTTTATCTTAAACATGTCCTAAATAAAACATGTTTTGAGTTAATTTACAAGAGAATGATGTTAGTCGGTTCTTTTAATTATAGCCTACTTATAAACTAATGTTTAGTTTAGCCGTTTGAACAAATTAATTTGGTAGATATAATCATCTTGTACCATTTTAATTTAAAATAAAAACAGATATAAAATTTTTATTTTGGATTATAAAATAGTTAAATCTAAAACCATCTAATTTTTTTTCAAATTGTAGATCATATAAAATCAAATATTTAATGTTACGAAATAAATAAAATCACAAAATTTTCCATTTTACAATGATAAAACACATCATAGAACACACACACACACACACACACACACATATATATATATATATATGACAAAATCTTTTTTGTTTAAAATTCATTAAAAAAAATTACATATAAAAAACTATAGATATGTAATTTTATTACTATGATCGGGAATTAAGGTAACACTAATTCATATTGAATCCTATATGAAAAGTAAAATATTATTCGAAATCTTACATATCATTATATTTACAAGAAATTCAATCTTACATGGTCTACATTTAATTATCGATATTTTTATAGAATTATGATATTTGTTTTGCATGTTTATATCAATTCTTTATTGTTTATGTGTTAAATGTTTCATGTACAAAATCAATTTTTAACTTGACTTACAAAAAAATGGAGTATAAAAATAACTTGAGAAGAATCTGAGTAATATATACATTCAACATTTAAAAAAAACTAACATCTTTAAACTTTTTTCTAAGAATGGTATTTTTGATTTAGTTTCTGAGTAATTGCTAACTAAAAAATTTGACCATTTCTTATATCTTAATTTAATACACTAAAAATTATATAACAGATAAACTCATCTGAAAATTATTATAAATGAAAAATATATTTTACTCTGAGTACGTAAATATAAAAATATCAAACTATAGTTAAATTTTTCATATAATACTTTCACATAAGGATGAGCGTTCGAGCGGCCGTTCGGGTATCCGTTTGGGTTTGTTTTGGGTTTATTCGGATTACGAGTTTTAAGGTTAGAGGTTTAAGTCTCATTCGGGTATCTGTATATTTTAATTTGGGTTTGATTTGATATAAGATTACTATTTAAATTATGTAGAAAAATAAAAATCCAAATATACCTAAAAAGCCTCAAGATTCAATTTTTTCGGATAATCCGGGTATTTCCATGTATTTTAGATATTGGTTGGATAATAGATCTGTAAATAACTAATATATTTAAATATATAATTGTAATTTAGATACTCTGTGTACCCGAAATATTTCGGGCTGAGATTGGTTTCGATTTTTCTGATATTAAAGTTGCAACCATGTGAATATTTTACCGGTTTTGCTTCGAATTCGATCCTTTTTTGTAATGACCCTGACCCGAGGGAACCAGAATCGCTCCAAATGGCATCGCCAAAACTGGAGCAAATTTCACCAACCGGTCAACAAGTTCGCTTCTAACTGAATCTGCAGTAACACCAAAAGAAAAAGAAGAAAAAGAGAGGGGTGAGAGTCTTTTCTAACAAGCCACTCAGTGAGGACGAACCCGACTTCGCCTCACCCAATACCCGCTTAACCCCGAAAGTCCATACCTAATCCTAAACCCCCCACAGAAAGCACCTGTTGTGTTTGGAAAGTAACAACTAGCAAGTTGAAAACTTTCTTTCGAAAACACCTATCTTCTAAGACTCCATTTTAAAACATTCGCAAATCTTTGGGGTCCTAGCGCATATTACAATCACATGGCACATAAACGCATACCCTAAAACTTTTTCACCCACACAGCCCGGATCCCCCCCCGATATTGGCCTTACTACAATTCGGTTCATCCATCTGGTGGGCGGGTGGCTCAGCACAGTCGCATGGACCAGGTTGCGCGGCAACTGCCTGTTCACTGTCCTCGCCCTTACTTCATCCCAATGTCGGCCTTCTAGGAACCCTTGCCAGGGTCCCGACCATCAACGACCACCAGGGAACCACCCTGGGTTACCTGAAGGTTCTTTTGCCTCGCCGTGTGACGCACCATGCATCGGAAAGGCTCAATCAGTTGGTACCCGCCTCTCCGGATTACTTCCGCCTATCCCGGTGCAAAGATCCTACTCCTCAACTCTCGATCCCCCTAGGGTCCCGAGCCCTAGCGCGGGGTGCATCACACCCGTAAACTGGATAGGCGACTATCCAACATAGAATGCATCTTACCAGATTAATCTAGACCTACTATCATCTTTTGTAATTGTCAGACAATGCTAAATTAAACCTAGTCATTTTTAGGACTTACGCTCTTTCACAAGTTATATCCTAAGCTCAACTTAGCAACCCAACCATCAATCGCGCTTAGGCGTATAAATCTTTATATCATTAACAATACATAATACATAGTTTTTATTTGTGATGAGACTATAGCTCGATACCGGCCGGATGAACCCTAGACTAACCGACAAGCTAAATGAATATCGAAATGAAGCGAAACCGAGAACCCCCTCACCTTGGCCTAATCGTCGAGTAGCTAACATGGTTGACCACCTCCATTTCCATTGCTGGAACTTCGCTGGAATACTCAGAAACGTTTTGTTTCCTCAGCTTGATCCTTCGCCATCCCTCTTCTCCCCTGAATCAAGACCTCCACCTTGATTACCCCTAAGCAGATCCTCCTTCTCCTTTTCCGGAAGATCCTTCTCCCACCGGTAAACCCTGAAACAGGAACCAATTAGCCTTTTCCGGAACCCTGTCTAAAGCGGAAACTTTCCATTTATGGTAACCTTCCTTTACTGGAAACTTTCCTAAAGAGGAAACCTACCTTAAGAGGAAACTTTCCTAAAATGGAAACTTTCCAAAAATAGTAACCTACTATAAATGGAAAATTCCCCAAAAAAGAAACTAAAGGTAAAACGGTAAATTCCTTACCGAGGGATGCAACTTTCGCAGGCGTGTCTCGGAACCCTCCGGATCCGGTCCCACAGAACTGACGCTCTGCTTCTGCGACACTCGGGCTTCCTCCGGACCTCCGGTTTGAACCGTCTCTACCAGGATTTCTTTTCCGGTATGAGAGGTTCCAGCTTCTCCAGTGGCTACTCCGCTGCAGATCATCCACCTCCTCCTTAGGAACAATCTCTCGTCATGTGTCCAACTCCACCATTTTCTTCCTCGCTCTCATCGTCTCTTCTCCTTCGACTACTTCCTCGTCTCTGAATCGTTTCCTGGAGTCTTCTTTTCCGGCTTCTCTTTTCCCTTCCGATCCATCTTCTTCTTCTTCCTTGACGCTCAAGGCACTGTCGTCTTTTGGTTTTGCATCTCCAGCTCTGGACATTTCTCTTATCATGATTTTCGTCTCCGCAGCTTCCTGACTGTTGTCCGCTCCCAGGCCCGTGGCTTTCTTCTCCCCCAAGTCACTAGAAACCCTAGTTTCCTCTCCTTTCTCCAACTTGAGCCGCAAGCTATCCAAACTCTTGCCCCCTTCAACTCCCTCCTCCCACCTCCGACGCCTCCGCGACGTTCTGGCTCTCCTCCGCGGCGCCTCCTCCTTCTCGGACAACGCCTCCGACTACCAGCTCCTCTCCCCGATGTCCCTTCCTTCTCACGTCACCTTCCACGTCCCCAATCTCCTTCGCTTCTCCCCCTTCGGATCCTCCCCGCGCCACCACCACTCCTCCGTCGGCTTCCTCCACGACTCTGACTCTCTCTGTCTCCACGCTTGCTGCTCCGATCACGCCATCTTCGAATCTCTCTCTCTCTCTCGGACTCGACCTTACTCTCGGTGCTTCGGCTCCCCGAGGCATCACCACCACCACACCGCCTCTCTCTCTCTCACTTCCCTCTCCGGCCACCGCAAGCGCTCTCTCTCCTCGCTCCGCCTCCTTCTCTCAATCACCACCCTTTCGGCTCCCAACCATCAATCCCTCCGTGGCCGAGTCGCCTCCTCCTCTCCTCTCTCTCGCGTCGCCTCCGGTCATCATCGTCATCGCCATACGCGTCTCCCTCTCTCTCTACGCCGTCTCTCTCTCTCTCGCCGTCTCTCTCTCTTCTTCTTCACTTTGCTTTGTTCTGTTCTTTTTTTTAGGTTACGTAAACTCTAAGGTTTATCAAGAAGAAGGGTCGGGTTGGATCTTAGGGTCAGGTAGCGGGTTAGGGCTCGAGGGGGGGGGGTTAAGTTCAGGGCTTGGGCTCTTAAGGGGCCAGACATTACAATTTTTTTGGTCGAATTCGGTTCGATTGGAGATATTTTATCCACACATGTAGCCACCTAATATAAATTAGGGGGTGTATTCAATCAAGCATTGTAAGGGATTTGAATTTTATTGAGTTTTTAGAAGAATTTGGTAAATTAAGGAAGTTGTTGTGATTTGTTATTAAAATCCTCTGCAATCCCACCTAAAATAGTGTGATTTGAATCTTTGTATTTTTAACAAAGAAATTCCACTAAAATACCCAAAGTCACTTAAAATCAACTACTTAATTTATTTCCAATAAAAGTGGATTTGAAGATATATTTTTAAATATTACTCCAATAACACTAGTTTTTTCAAATTTTTGTTTGAATAACCTAGAATTCCATGATTTCGCACAAATCACTTCAAATGATTGATCCATTACACCCCTAAGTTGTCATGCCAAATGGATAATTTGGGACAAACGTCAATGATAATTGAATAATTTATATAAACAAACAATAAAGGACAGGCGAATACATGATGTGGAGATTGGAGTTGGCGATTCTGACAAAATAGTAACAGTGGGAGAATCTCTTTTTGTTTCCTTTTGGTTTGATTATTGATTAGGTGAACCCAACAAGAGTGACTGCTTCGCACTTGAGTGTTTGTCGAGTTGTGGATTCTACCCATCCACATATCAAAATCTTTCCTTTTTTAATTTAGTAAGGACATAAGATCCAATTTTGGGTCTTTTCTGGAGCAAAAAGGTAAATGCTTTTTCCGTCTTCCCTCCTAAATCATATCTCTCCCCTCCTCGGCTAAAGGTTTTAGCTTTTGGGGAAAATGGTTTCGCATGTTAATTGAATTGTCAAGAAACTGTTCCTTTGTTGCTCCTACTATACAAATTTTGTTTGTAACTTATGCCTTTTTGCTGTAGATGCTTGACTCTGTTTAATGTTTTAGATTTGAGCAAATGCCTTTTTGTTTTTCCAGTTTGGTGGGTATTTAAGGTTTGATTCAATTCAAACAAACAGAAAATAGGGATGGGTTTTGAGGCCTTGGCTTGGTACTGCAAGCCAGTTGCAGATGGATTTTGGGATAGTGCCTTTGGTGTCTACACGCCCTGCGCCATTGACTCCTTAGTGATGCTTGTTTCTCACTTTGTGCTTCTCGGTTTGTGTTTCTATCGGAGCTGGATCATCTTCCGCGATACCAAAGCTCAGAGATTTGTTCTGAGGAATAATTACTATAATTGTCTGCTTGGGATTTTGGCTTCTTACTGTCTTGTTGAGCCTCTACTGAGATTGGTCATAAGGATTTCACTCTTTGCCATGGATGAAGAGACTCATCTTCCTCCCTTTGAGGTGACTTTGAAAAGTAACTCTATTTTTTAATCGTGCAGTAGCGTAACTCATATTCTCTTCTTGTTGAAATGAGAGCTCAAGATCAGAACGGAAGTATGATTTTGGTGGTTATTATATGGCAGGTTGCATCTTTAATTGTTGAGGCATCTTCTTGGTTCTCCATGCTTGTTTTGATAGGGATAGAAACCACACAATATGTCAAAGAGTTCCGATGGTATGTTAGATTTGGTGTTGTTTATGTTTTGGTCGCTGATGTTGTGCTACTGGACCTTGTGTTGCCTCTAAACAACTCAATCAACAGGTTAGTATATGTATACTATAATACTGAATAATAAGAAACTTTGGTGATTTGACATTTAATTATGAAGACTCTTTTTTTTTTGAATCGAACAAAATTTTAAAGTTTGGTTGGTTTAGGCTCGAATTTTTATAATAATTTTTTTTTTCTCTATTTGCTATTGCAGAACTGCCCTATATCTCTGTATCAGTTCAAGATGTTCCCAGGTTCGTTTGAAACATGGTCCTTTTGTATAAGTGTGCAATTCATTGAAAATTACATCCAAAAGCTACAGACTTTATAAAAGTATACGTAAAGTGAAAGATATAAGCTAGGATTTAATTAGCTAACTTCCAGAGGAGACTAGCCCACATGTAGATATTTAGCAATCAGATGATTAAGTATTCATTTGTTTTCTGTTGCAGGCTCTTTTCGGAATTCTTCTTCTTGTTTACATTCCCGAACTGGATCCTTACCCGGGTTACCTTATTTTGAACAATGAAACACTAGACAACGCTGAATACGATGCACTTCGCGGGGGAGAAAACATATGTCCCGAGCGACATGCCAGCATATTTTCCAGTAGGTAGCCCCTGAATTGATAAATGAAGTTTTTTGAATGTTCAATAGTTTGGCAAACGATACATGTTCGGGACTATACAATAGCCATTAAGAGTACATTAGCTTCATGGTTTTTTTTTGTTCCACCAACTGTGATTTCTTGTCTTAGGAATATACTTTGGTTGGATCACACCGCTTATGCAGTTAGGCTACAGAAAACCAATTACTGAAAAAGATGTTTGGCAATTAGATAAATGGGATCAAACAGAAACTCTGATCACAAGGTAAAGAAAAGTTGCTTCTTTGCTTCTGCTTCGATATTATATATTTTTGTAGTCGAAGGTTTTGGTTGGGATCAAGAACATTCGTATTCATTGGATGAATGATCTTACAGATTCCAAAGATGCTGGACCGAAGAATCACAAAGACGCAAGCCGTGGCTTCTCCGAGCACTAAATAGTAGCCTTGGTGGAAGGTGAGGACTAATGATCTTTTTAAGAAACCATTGATTACATTGTAGATTTCTTATAAGCCACACATTAAAGATATTAGGTTCAAGTTTCTTGTGTACTGTCTTTGTAGGTTCTGGCTGGGTGGTATTTTTAAGGTAAACATCTTACAGTTTAATTTCAGTGCTAACTTATCGTTGCTTAAACATGTATTACGCCTTTCGCTTGGCTATTGAAGATCCCAAAAAGTCCATTGACTGTCATTTTCTCATGCATCAGGTTTGACATGCATCCACAGTAATATTCGGTTCCGTAATTGACAACTCTCAAGCAGTTTATACAAGATGTTTTAGCGTGTTGTAGATTGGAAATGATCTTTCTCAGTTTGTTGGACCGGTTATACTGAGCCATCTGTTGCGGGTAAAATGTTTATGTTTTGTCCTTACTAAAACAATATTGCATATATAATTCATGCAAGCTGATTTGCTGTATTTGCCTGGCGCTGCAGATTCTTATCTTACATTTTATATGACTGAATACTAATAAGCATTTTGTTGCCTCTATACTTGGGATAATATGTAGCCCTCTTGCTTATTCTGTTTACTGATCATTGATCATTCTAACAAAAACATATGTTGATCATTTTATGTAGTCAATGCAAGAAGGTGATCCAGCTTGGGTTGGCTATGTCTATGCTTTCTTAATTTTCTTTGGGGTGGTATGCATCTTAAAATTCGTGTCTGATCTCTAGAATACTTTTGGTTCATTTATTTTTTCTCCCAACTGTCGTTTTTGATAATCTACTCTTCTTGCGTTAATACAAAAAAATTTTCTCCCCATTTTAGTTCTCAAATTGTGAATTTTCTTTTTGAAACCTCTGAAAAGCTATTCTGCTTCGATTTTGTTTCAGACACTTGGTGTGCTCTGTGAAGCTCAGTACTTTCAGAATGTTTGGCGTGTGGGATTTCGGTTGAGGTCAACTTTGGTAAAATTTGTGAAACTTCCTTCTTTCTCCGATTCGCATGATTATTTTTAGTCATTTTCACTCCAAGTAATTATGCTTATTTCCTTGTAGGTTGCAGCTATATTCCACAAATCTATAAGACTAACTCATGAAGCTCGCAAGAATTTTGCATCTGGGAAGGTCACAAACATGATAACTACAGATGCTAATGCACTTCAGGTATACTTAGGTTCAGTTGAAGTTCCATCTTCTTTCTTAGTTTGATCCATACCCTACTTTTGCACCACTATGGATTTGTAACTGCTAACATACTCTCCCATTTTTTTCAGCAAATTACACAACAACTTCATGGCTTATGGTCAGCTCCCTTTCGCATAATTGTGTCGATGATTCTTCTCTATCAACAACTAGGAGTTGCTTCGCTTTTTGGTTCATTGATACTATTTCTTCTAATTCCTCTCCAGGTATCTAGCTTTGTTCTGGTCTTTTGCCCATTTTCCTATTGCATAAGTTATGGTAATTGCATATGTTTGCATGCCAGTCAACTTATTCCGTTTTTTGATAAACAGACTCTGATTATAAGCAAAATGCGGAAACTGACTAAAGAAGGACTCCAATGGACTGACAAAAGAGTTGGTATTATGAATGAGATATTGGCAGCCATGGATACCGTAAAGTATGATTGATGTTCTTAGTTTTCCTTTTTCTGCTTTTCTATAAAACACATTCACAAAACAGTTATTCCACCATTTTCTTGAATTTTTCCATCTTTGTTAGATGCTATGCATGGGAGAAAAGCTTCGAGTCCCGGATTCAAGGAATTAGAAACGAAGAGCTCTCGTGGTTTCGGAAAGCGCAGTTGCTATCAGCTGTATGGCCCCTTTTCTTTGATTTCCTATTCCGTGTTGCTAACAAGATTCATTTGGCTCTTCTTCAATTAGTTCCATATATGATTTAAACCTAGGGCTTGGTTTTAGGTTAAAGTCATTTTGCGTAGATGCAGAGCCACAACAACATGTCTTCCATTTTAACATTTCTTCCCTTAATGTTTTTTCTTGCAGTTCAACAGTTTTATATTGAACAGCATCCCGGTAGTCGTGACCGTAGTTTCATTTGGGATATTCGTTCTGCTTGGAGGAGATTTAACACCAGCGAGGGCATTCACATCTCTTTCTCTCTTCGCAGTTCTTAGATTTCCTCTCAACATGCTACCGAACCTACTAAGTCAGGTTATTTTTACAATCATACCTTCCTCGGTTGTTTTATATTCCTCAATTTACTGGTCTGCATTTGATAACATGCCCATGGATTTCCTCTTCTTTTTGCCACTTCTCTACTTAGGTTGTCAACGCAAATGTTTCACTGCAACGCATTGAGGAACTACTTCTGAGTGAAGAGAGAATTCTAGCACAAAATCCACCTCTTCTACCAGGAGCTCCAGCCATTTCTATTAAGAATGGATATTTTTCATGGGACTTAAAGGTGAATCCTCAAGATATCCCCTATTGGTTACATTATGTTGAGATGCAACATTGGCATCTACTACCACGATACATAACTTTCCGTAAGGTTCATGGGGTTGCACTTATTTATTTCCTAGACAACAAAGCCCACATTGTCCAATATCAATTTGGAGATACCGGTCGGCAGCTTGGTTGCCATCGTAGGTGGAACTGGAGAAGGTAAGACATCACTCGTTTCGGCAATGTTGGGAGAGTTATCTCATGCTGAAACCTCAAGCGTTGTTCTTCGAGGCTCTGTAGCTTATGTTCCTCAAGTTTCATGGATCTTCAATGCCACTGTGAGTCACCTTTACTTCTCATTGTTTCTGAAAACTTCTACAGTTTTCCTTTACTAAAAGTGTCTATGCAATGCAGGTGCGTGATAACATTTTATTTGGGTCTGATTTTGAAGCAGAAAGATATTGGAAGGCTATTGATGTGACTGCCTTACAGCATGATCTTGATATACTCCCAGTTAAGTGGGATGAAAGCCTTATTACCCAGTTACATATACTTGATATGACATTTCTTAACAACTTCCTGAATTTCGCATATTTAGGGCAGCGATCTGACAGAGATTGGAGAACGTGGGGTGAATATTAGTGGAGGGCAAAAGCAGAGAGTTTCGATGGCTAGGGCACTCTACACAAATTCAGATGTTTACATATTCGATGACCCTTTGAGTGCTTTAGATGCTCATGTTGCCCAGCAGGTATTGGTTCTTATGGTTGATCCATTACACAACCGTTAATGTTGACATCGTCGATAATGTTTAAAGGCAGACTTAAATAGTATCAACAATCAATGAGTGTTACAGCGTATTTGTTTCTTAATAATTTCTCCAAGTTATATCTATTAACATATTTCTTTGAATCAAGTAACAGATCTTTGATAGTTGCATAAAGGATGAGCTTAAGGGGAAAACGAGGATTCTCGTCACAAATCAATTACATTTTCTTCCCTCGATGGATAAAATAATTTTAGTTTCCGAGGGAATGATTAAAGAGGAGGGAACCTTTGAAGAGCTGTCAGAAAATGGGAGTTTGTTCCAGAAACTAATGGAGAATGCTGGAAAAATGGACGCAACCGAAGAGGTGAATAAAAGTGACGAGAAAAGCTCGAAGTCGGGTCCTACTGTAACGATGGATGCTAAGGAGAGAAATCTGGGTGTTACCAAGCAAGGAAAACGAGGAAGATCTGTGCTTGTAAAGCAAGAAGAACGGGAAACTGGCATCGTTAGTTGGAATGTCCTGATGAGGTACTTAGCTAGCATCTTTCCAGAAATTTATAACAGAAACAGCTTCCAACATATTTAGATTTTTTTATGATGAGGTACTGGCATGGTCGAAGTCTTAGATGAACATTGCTACGAACAGATGGCTAAAACACTGATCCATTTTTCAGGTATAGAAAAGCAGTAGGTGGATTATGGGTAGTTATGATTATCTTTGTGTGCTATTTAACAACTGAAGTTCTCCGAGTTTCAAGTAGCGCATGGTTAAGTTTTTGGACTGATCAAAGCACTTCAGAGAGTTATAGTCCCGGGTTCTACATTATTGTGTATGCTCTTCTCGGATTTGGTCAGGTTTGTTTCTGATAAAAGAATGAAATATGTAATCATGTTATATTACATGGAGTTAACTTCTTATGTTCATTGATTTAGGTTTCTGTGACGTTTACCAACTCTTTTTGGCTGATCACATCAAGTTTGCATGCTGCCAAAAGACTCCATGACGCGATGCTGAATTCTATCATGCGAGCTCCTATGCTCTTCTTCCATACAAACCCAACTGGACGTGTAATAAACAGGTTTTCTAAGGATATTGGTGATATAGATAGAAATGTCGCCAACCTAATGAATATGTTCATGAACCAGCTCTGGCAACTCTTCTCGACGTTTGCTCTTATAGGTACTGTCAGTACAATTTCATTGTGGGCAATAATGCCGCTCCTAATACTATTTTATGCAGCATATCTCTACTATCAGGTAATCTTTTGTTTCATGTCAATGTGTGTGTCTTTTTATTGTTCTTTGCATCAGATACATGCAGAATTGTTGTTACACCATATAATCCACTTGAAATTTATAACACTTTTGTATTCGTAGAGCACATCCCGTGAAGTTAAACGTTTGGATTCTGTTACAAGATCACCTATTTATGCTCAATTCGGAGAAGCTTTGAATGGTTTGTCAAGCATCCGGGCCTATAAAGCTTATGAACGAATGGCGAAGATTAATGGAAAATCCATGGACAACAACATAAGGTTCACTCTTGCAAATACTAGCTCAAATCGTTGGCTCACTATAAGATTGGAGACTCTTGGGGGTGTAATGATTTGGTTAACTGCAACTTTTGCCGTTCTCCGAAACGGGAATGTAGAGAACCAAGCTGGTTTTGCGTCAACGATGGGTCTCCTTCTTAGTTATACTCTGAATATCACTACTCTGTTAAGTGGCGTTCTAAGGCAAGCTAGCAGAGCAGAGAACAGCTTGAATTCTGTTGAGCGTGTCGGTAACTACATTGATCTTCCTTCTGAGGCTTTAGATATAGTCGAGCATAATCGTCCAGTATCTGGCTGGCCTTCAAGAGGATCCATTAAGTTTGAAGACGTTCACCTGCGTTATAGACCCGGGCTTCCTCCAGTATTGCATGGACTCTCATTTTTTGTTTCTCCATGCGAGAAAGTAGGAGTGGTGGGAAGAACAGGGGCAGGGAAGTCTTCCGTGCTGAATGCATTGTTTCGGATTGTGGAAGTGGAAAAGGGAAGAATCCTGATTGATGATTATGATGTGGCTAAGTTTGGACTGACAGATTTGCGCAGAGTCCTAAGTATCATACCACAATCACCAGTTCTTTTCTTAGGTCCGTGTGAAATTTAAGACAACATTGTAAGTACACTCCTCCTGCATTTTATTGCTCATTTATGAGAATCATTTCTTTTTGTTAGGGACGGTGAGATTCAATATTGACCCATTTAGTGAGCACAATGATGCTGACCTCTGGGAGGCTCTACAGAGGGCACATATTAAAGATGTCATCACCCGGAATCCTTTTGGCTTAGATGCAGAGGTTACTTATAAGAATTCTTTGTGTAGTTATGATTGGGATTATCGATCATACTCTCACAGACTTTGATTATGTGAAGGTCTCTGAGGGAGGTGAGAATTTCAGTGTGGGGCAACGACAATTGTTGAGTCTAGCGCGCGCATTGCTTAGAAGATCCAAGATCCTTGTTCTCGATGAAGCAACTGCATCTGTTGATGTCAGGACAGATTCTCTGATACAGAGGACCATTCGTGAAGAATTCAAGTCTTGCACAATGCTTGTTATTGCTCACAGATTGAATACTATCATCGACTGTGACAAGATCCTTGTCCTTAGTTCTGGTCAGGTAATGCCTGGATCATTATTCATTGAAATTCACTTGTATAAACTGCATGGAAGTGCAAAGGGGTTCTTTGTGTGACTTAAATTCTTTGTCAATTTTCTTAGGTTTTGGAGTATGATAGTCCACGAGAATTGCTATCAAGAGATACAAGCGCCTTCTTTAGAATGGTTCACAGCACCGGAGCAGCAAATTCTCAGTACCTTTGCAACTTGGCCTTTGAAGGGAGAGGGAATGGAATGAGGCTTGGTGGATAGAAATGGGCACCAAGCCTTCCAAGAATTAGCTTATAAGTTGGGATTGTGACAGCCAGAAAGATGTCGAAATTCTGCATCATTACCATATATCGGAGTCCCAAAGTTACAAGGTGATGGTCTTATGCGGAACAAGTGACGGTGAACCTAAAAAAAATCTTCAGCCTTATGATCTTCCGAATGATCTTTGTGTATATATGATCTTTCTTGACAATTTTGGAAATTTGAAGCAGAAGCTGATGTTTTCAAATGTTCCTTTTCACTGTTGGGCTTTGCTACAATGGGAAGTTAGAAGGCAGAAGAATTGGACACTGAAGAAACTTTTTAAAAGCTTATAATTATGTACAAGGACTTCATAAACTAATTATTTGCCAAACAGTTAAGTTATACTCTTGCATTAATAAAGTGCCTATGTTTATTTATTTATTTATTATTATAGCTTGTTTCATGGAAAATGGGTTAAAAACCTTTGATCAGTTTCCCAAGCATTTAGAAAAAGCTATGACATTATTTACCTTTCAAGATTGCTTCATAAAGCACACCAGAGCATAAGCAATTGTAAGACCCTCCTCTCTAGTTGCTCCGGAGATTATTGGCAGTGAAGCGGCCACCTCAGAGGCTCTTTTTCCGTTTATCTGGATTAAAGCACAACATAGCATAAGCAATTCGGCGGCGGTAAGTCCTTCCTTGCAAATCGGAGTAAATTGAGAATTTGGGGAGTTTTGATTAGGTCTCTGTGGCTTACCGAGTTACCTCCATTGTGGTTTACGCTTGGAGTTATGGAGCCATCAGCTTTCTATGTTCTTCAGACCGCCACATTTGAGTTGTTCTTCATGGTCGATGTTTCTACATTATCATGAGATTCTCATCGAGATGTCCAAGTTGGTCGTGGCTGGATTCTGCCAATTAACCTTACCGCCTGCTTCCTAATAGTGACTTTCTTAAGCATTTCTCTGGGAAAATTCGGAAGGTTTGGGTCACAATTCTCTTCCTCGAAGTTTCAGAGTGCCTTCTATGGAGTTGGCATCGGCATAAGTCGTAGCAGGGCTTGGTCACCCCTCCTACGGTTATGTGCGAAGCCACCCACTCGGGTTCGTCTCCGGTTGGTTTTTTCTGATCGGTCTATGTCTCTTTGATGCACCCAAGATCTCTGAACAGGAAAAGACAGACTTTTAGATC
>OVAN01004861.1:0-24757 GCA_900406275.1 Anastatica hierochuntica
AACCAGAAATAATTAACAATCTAAATCTAAAACTCAAGGCTAAACCGAATGCTGTAAACCGGTGAGCTGAAAGTCTGTTGACTTTGAAAATTCATAATTAATTCATCCCAGCGTCTTTTCAAATGATTCCACTTCGACTTGCTCCCTTGATGGCTTGAGAATCTAAAACATTTTGAATCCTGATTCACCCAGATTGTAAGCTCCATAAATCTCAGGCCTTTAATGTCGTTGTGATGAGTCTAATTGCAAAAGATGCTATGATGATTAAGCTTTCCAGAACAATCAACCTTGTTGCCTTATTCCATTTGGTTCGAAAGATATGCTCCTTTGAATGCGGGTAGGTCCATTCTGCAAATTGAGCTGAACAGGATTGCATCACATCCGGTCCTGGTGCTTTGTTGGAGGGCATAGAGAAAATAATAGAACGAACCTTATCCGCTAATACTGGCGCTAACAATCACTCACAACCACTATCAGAATATCGAAAACTGAGCAAATGACTCAACTCCTCAGCCGAAGAACCCAAATAATCCATAGGCTCTGCTTGAAGAAAAGATCAAAACACACTCTCAGCCTCAACCTTTATTCCCTCCATATCTGTTATAAGATCACTTGCTTGCGACCTGACCACTTTAATAGCATTTTTTAGCAACGAGACTCGAATTTTCTATGAAAAAACTTCGTGTTCTGATCTTCAATTTTTAGCCAATGAATATTTGATTTCTGCTTGTAAAAAGACTCCTCCAACAAAAATACAAATTTCCACCGAGCAGAAGCTACTCTCTCATCTTCAAAACTCTCTACTAAGGGGTGAGTTAAAGCCAACATTTGCTTAGCAAATAAATCCGCAAAAGCCTCTTTAACCCGCATAGGAAGATGGCCAACATGCTCCTTATTTAGCTTGCACATAACAAATTTTAACTGCTTCAACTTATTTGACAATCTATATATGGTCGTGCGGGAGGCATAAATCAGCTCAGAATCACTCTAAGCTGCAACAATAGTTGGTAAAAAGGAATCTAATAGACCAAGTAAATTAAATTATTTAAATGGTCTCTGACGAGTAACCTCTAACTCCTCCACCAAGATCAAACAACGAGCATAGTCGAAGACACCGCCAGGCTCAAACAACACATATGAAGAGGGGAACACAAGCGACCAAGTATCACTGATTAAAGCCCTCTCCAGCTTCTTACTAATAGGCGAGCCCTCCCGGTGATTCCACCAAGTAAGTTTTGTCCTACGGTAAGCAAGATCAGATAGCGAACAAGAAGAAACAACAGCCTGGAAGTCTCTCATACCCGAAGATGTACCATGAAAACCAGAATGCTCATCCATACTTAAGGTCTCATTGAAGTCACCCACAATCAACCATGACCTGTTTCGGAAGAGCAGAGAAGAATAATGACTATGCAAGTCATCCCAAAGCTCCTGCCAAAGAATAGTTTTGTTTTGCTTTTCTAAGGGATATGTTAATATTTTTTTATTATAGATCGATTAATAGGTGACAAAAACTTCTTTAGCGTGTTAATAACTACATTCCAACGGTGACGCATGAGAGTTTCTCAAGGTAAACCCAGTGGTAGTCTCTTGCCTCTCCACTGGTCATAGTACAACTCTTTCTTCTTCTTGTCTTTGCAGGTATCGAAGTCACCAATAGTTAGCACTTTGAATAGTTCCACATCTCTCGGCTAGGGTTGAAATCTTTCTTCGCTTGTTGGAGTCTTCGTATCCGTTCGAGGCTTCATCAAGGCGAATGGAAGAAGTAGTGTTCGCCGGTTTTCAAAAATCATGTTTCGGAAGTTGGGCATCGTTGATAAGTCATCTTGGGTCAAGCTTCTCTAGTGGTAGCATGACTTAAAAAGCTAACCTTTCTTTAATCGTACTTGGTTTATTTGCGAGAGTGATTGGAGATTTGTTGTGGGAACTTTACTTTTAGTTACAACCTTTAAAATTTCTTTTTTTCCAATCATACTTTAAAACCCAAACAGCCCAAAAAGTATTCTTTGATTTTCTCACGATCTATTTCATTTGTTTTTGTGTTGTTACGTTGCTTTTTCTAAAGCCTATATTTTATGACTTCATGATTTTTTAAAAATCACAACCATAATTTCAAAGTCAAAGTTTTTACAGTAAATTACTTTTTTAAAAAGCCTACGACCACAGTTTTTAGAGTGTTAAACAATCAATCTCTTGGCCTCCGATGTTGAGTTATCGACTCTTTTCTTTTATGTGTGTAAGAATAAGCAACTGGAATCGTAGTGGCAATCTTAACCCGTCTTTTTTGGTAACTTCAGTCTTCAAAGAATTAAGTGCTAGTTGCAATTTCAAAGGATAAGACAGATTTATAAATTTTAATTTAAATGTTACACTGAAAGTCTAAAATAACATTCTTACTGAAACAAAATACTTCTTCTTTTTTGAAATAAAGGGTGTATTAGTGTTTATTTCTTTAGAAAGAAATTTTCTAGTCAACAAGTGCATATGAACACATGTATACCAAAAATAAAATTGCATATGAACACAATAAGCAGACAATAAATGAGACATATATTCAAATTATGAATATAATATAATTTTTTTGTCTTCAACTAATATAATATAATAATAGAAGTCAACTTCCAAAATCTTTTAAGCAAAAATTTCTTTTCTCTTAAGAAAATGATAATTATAATTTTCGAGTCCAAGTCAACGAAATGGGTAGGAAGGCATCATCGTTCATTCAACCCTCTTTTATGGGCCATTAGCTGGCCAATACTTTCGTACTTCCAAAATGATGTATAAAGAAGATAGAAGCAATGTGTTATAGATTTTTGTGGTCGAGCGAAATTGAAGCACATCACACTGCAAAAGTTGCATGAGAAACTATTTATTTCCCCAAAAAAGAAGGTAGATCGGGTCTTTGCATGTTTTCTCTTTGGAATGTTAACCTTAACCTCTAGTTAATATGGTTGTTATTTTTGTACAGCGGTTCTTTGTGGGTGGCATGGCAAATATACCATCGCTTGCAACAATAATCTTTTTAGACTTTATCTGAACATCCAAGGGACTCTTGCAGCTGGAAATCAACTCTAAGCTAAAACATCTCACAGAACAATTCCTTTTTTGGAGGTTGGGCAATGGCAACTAGCGATATTCTGGTTTGATAGTCGGACATCATTTGGACCTCTACTAAAATATCTCAGATATGGTGGCCCAAAAGCCTGTCAACTTGATATCTCCTCCAACATGGTTTCAACTTGCACTATGACAGGTTGGAACCTCCCTCCTCAGAGTTCAGAAAAAGGCATGCAGCTGCACATACACTTAACAACAATCTCTTTATCCATAATGATGAATATTTTTGCCAAATGGAAGGAGTGCAGTTGTCACACTGTAGCTCAATAAAAATTAGGAAGCACTAAGATCGAGAGCTCCAGAAACGAGTTGCATCACCTTGCTTGGTTCAAAGGCCATATACCGAGACATGCTTTCTTAATGTGGATTTGTCACTAGAATAAATTGCCCTTAAGAATAAGAATTCAAGTTTGGGGCATCTGTCCAAAAAATGTCGGTTTCCTTTGTTCAGACTATGAGGAAGTGATCACCTTCTTCTAAGCTATGAATACTAAAATTCGGTATGGACAACTTTTAAGTCAAGACTTAGGCTAAATCAAATTCCTCTCGACTCATTGCGAGTGCTCACAACGTGGTTGGTGAATTCATCACATACAACGCCCATTACTCTCCAAAAGATCGCTGCTCATTTTGCCATTTACCACATTTAGAAGAAGCCGAACAATGTGGTCCATAATCTCCATATGATCCCAACCCTCTTTATCTTTGCAAAGATTGACATGGAGCTAAAGAACATTATCGGGTAATCGGTCAAATCATGTTCTAACTATGTCAATATGTCGGATTTATACCCAAAATATACCGGTGTGCTAAAACATACCCGATATAATGAAAAATTCAAATTTCATACCTAAACTACTGTTTTTGTGCAAATTCATACATAAAACATAACGGTGTTAAATGTTCGTCAAATTATGCATACGTGGCTGCCACGTATAAACCGTTGTTGTTTTGAATTTTATGTTGTTTGTGCTAAAACATACCTGATGTAGTGAAAATTTTAAATTTCATACCCAAACTATTGATTTTGTGCTAATTCTTACCTTAATCGTAACAAAGTTAATTTTTTATGTCGGATCATCCAAGTTTTTAGATCATAGATTTTTATCCCCTATAACTAAAAATACTCAAAAATATTCAAAAGTATATGAATGACCATAAATACCCTAAAAGTATATAATACTTGATATTGATAATTATAATTTTGGGTATTTCTGTTATTTCAAATCTAAATATAACTCATATTTATGGACATATATTTTCGAGTATTTTAGTTTTCGGTTTGAATCGAGTTCTATTCTGATGATTTTGTGGTCTTTTCAGGAATTGCGGGGTATTTTAGATACAAAATAATTGAACTAAATAAAAAAAATCAATTTTAGGTTGTATTCCTATCTATTACTTTAGAGATTTATAATTTTTTTGTTCTATTGGTTGGAATTTCAGTGAACGAAATAGCTGAACTTATTCAAACTCGTTGTAACTGAACCGTCCGATCAGAAAATTATAAGTACTCGAGTGAGACTAAAATCTCTAACTCCAAAAACTTGTAAACTTGAAAAAAAACGAACCTAAATGCTCAAAGCCTATTGGCAACTTTGTATGTAGAATTTAACAAAAAAAAAAAAAAATTTGTTACGTTTAAGGTATGAATTGACACAAAGGTATGAAATTTGAAATGCTCACTACTTCGGGAATGTTTTAGCACAATCATCATAAAATTCAAAACGACGACGGTTCATACGTGGCAGCCACGTATGCATAATTTGACGAACATTTAACATTGTTATGTTTCATGTATGAATTTGCACAAAAATAATAGTTTAGGTATGAAATTTGAATTTTTCATTATATCAGGTATGTTTTAGCACATCGATATATTTCGGGTATAAATCCGACATATTCACATAGTTAGGGCATGATTTGGCCGATTACCCGAACATTATCACATATAGGGATGACAAAAAAATCGAATACGAAAATCCGAATCGAATCCACCCGAAAACGGTACCGAACCCGAACCGTATCCGTTGAAATATTCGAACAGATCCTAAACTTCATTATCCAAAATAATGGAATTGAACCCGACCCGAACCAAAATATTTCGGATACTCAAGAATATCCGAACTATAATTATATATTTAAATATATTAATTATTTTTATATTTAGTACACAAAAATATCGTAAATTATCCAGATCTGAAATACTCAAACAAAATATTCCAAACATATAAAAATAGTTAAAAATATTCAAAATATTGGAAATGCTTAAAATACATACCATTTCTTCATCTAAATAATCGAATCAAACCGATTTTCATATTAATATTTGGTTTTGAGTAATATGTTGTTCAAATTTATATACTGTATATTATTTTTATTTTTGGATTATTGAAACTTGTGGCATATTTATTTATTTATTTTACATGGATACCGATTCCGAACCCTATTCGCAAAAATCCAAACCGAACCACAATCAAAATTTATAAATATTCGAATGGGACTAAATCTCTAACTCTGAAACTAAAATAATAAATCTGAATCACATATAAAAAACATCGCAAAGAAAGAACTGATGGCTCTACTAAAGTCTTTGTTAACTCAAGGGCCAAAAGCTAGTGGGTTTTGACACGTGTCCAATAAATAATAGCACGTGGACGATATTTTGTTTCCTTGGTTTTCTAAGACAGTGACTAAACCTGATCACCGAGGGAGAAGAGGAAGACTGTCTCTCGCCGGAAATGTTGCGTCGGCTTCCGCCAACAATTACGGCGGATGAAGCGCCGGATTGGCTTCCCTTCGGTTGGCTTGCTCATTCAACAGTTTTAAAACGCGGTCGCCAAACTAAGGTTCTACTTCACTCTCTTTAGCTGACCCCTTTTTCGATTTTGTCTCTGTGTTGGTTCTTCTTTAAATTCAGAACATGGGTCTTTAAATGCTCTGTGAAATTCTTGCTATTTCGGTAGTTATGATCCCCAATGCAGAACATGGGTCTTTTAAGTTGTCAAGTGAAAACTGAGTAAAATATCCCTTCGTCGATATGAAAATTTCCATCTCTGATTGTTGGTTAAATGGTTGCTGATGGAAGTTTACAAATTTTTGTAGACTTACACTCATTTGAGAACGGGTAAAAAGTTATCGACCAGGGAGCATGTTCTTGAGTACGATGAAATGTTTAAAGTTGGAGAGAAAAGAGAATCTGAAATCCATAGAAGGAAAGCAAATGTACGAAGAATTAAGACTCTCCAAGTTTCCTTTTTTTCCCCTTATAATCCTAAGTTCTTTGGTATGTTTTTTCTTTCTCTTGTTGCAGTTAAAAGCTAGAGAAACCGTCAGTGAAAGGCCTTGCTGGCTTCCGAAGCTACAGATTGATTCTTTCTTTAAGAATCCATTCATGGTATGGTATAGCTGAGTTATTTTGAGTAAAATTTTCGTCTGTTGTTGAGACCGAAAGATTTTCCTTTTTTAGATGCATGTGGACACATCAAATGGTCTCGGAACACATTCAAAGGAGGAAGTACTCTTGTATCAGAACACTGTGGAATTACAATCTTCATCGGATGAAGAAGAGGCAACCGGGTGTAATCAAATTGTAAAATGCACAAATTTTATTCAAATTTTTTGTTTATAATCTTTAAAAGATGATATGGTAGCTGATAGATACTTTTTTTTAATGTTTGAGAAGACATATATAATTGAGGAGGATGAAGAGGAGTTATCAGAGAGTGAATATGTCGAGGTCAAAGGTTTCTCTAACATAGCCTCTACTTCTGTGAGTGAATTTGTTTTCAGTTTTCTTATGTGTCTTCGATAACTTGTTTTGATGGGGAGTTTTTCTTTTATTCACCGTAGCTACGGTCACCGCCAGAGAGACTGCAGAAATTGGAGTCCCGGGCAAAAACGCAATGTGTATTTGAAGGTAAGTGGAGACAGGAACCAAATGGTAATATTTTCATTTTATTTTGAGATGTTTTTTCGGTTAGTGAAGACAGATAGTTTTCTCCCTGCAGATGAGGATATGAGTAGTGACAATGAAGACAAACTTCCAGAATCTAAGACCTCAAAAGAAGTAAAGGCACAGCTTGTATCGAACTTAGCCGAGTCTCTTGTAAAAGAAAACTTGCTTGATGTTGTGGTTGAACGTGCTGATAAGGCGAAGGAGATCCCAGGATTGACTGGATCATTTAGTATTGAAATCAACCTGGAGTGTGAACCTGCAAGCGAAAGCTTGATGGAGAAGGATAGGAATACAAATGGGAAAGAAGGAACAAAAACAAGAAACATTGAGATCAGAGACCAAGGCAGTGACTTGGTGCACTTAAATGCCTCATCAAAGGTTGTTGGAGTGATTCAAGAATCTGGAGATAAGAACAAAGACCCTGCTAGTGAGTTGAAAAGCTCTGTCTTATTTCCACTCAGTAAAACCCCTTTGCATTCTTTACTTGTCTTTGACAATTCTAAAGCTAGATCATCTGCAGAGGATCTCAGCAACAGCATCAAGCTTGGTTTAAACACGCAAGAAAAGAGCATCAGCCGCACAAAAAAGCGGAAGAAGAGCACGGAAACTTGTTCATCCAAGAACATCAAGAAGAAAGACACCAAAGCACCAACCAAAAAACTTCGGAAATGCAAAGCGTTACCTAGCATACAGGGGGGCAAAAACGGACCTATCACGGAGAAAAAACAAGATGATTGGCCTGAGCTGTGCCCAAACTTCCCATTTGAGCCTCTCACAAGTTCGTTTAAAATACAGGAGGATGACTCTTCAATCCGCAGGTACTTGGAGCAACACTTTATAGCTGTAAGGAATGCTGATAGTAATCTACCTTTACCCGATTTGGGATTGCCTAGCTTTTCGAACATCATAATCTCAGTGGATAAAGAACCTGAATTCAAGGAAAAGAAGTCTCCTGATCCTCCATGTGTAGATGTAGCAGTCTCAAGCTTACCTAGTTGCAGCAGTTCCATGGGTACTACTACTATGCAACAGACTGTTTTAGGAAACGGATGAAACATCGAGACTTCCCAAGCTCTCAAGTTCAAGCTTAGTATGAATGTGTGTATGTATGTTTGTAAGTACATAATAATGGTAACTATAAGATAACGAGTAGAATTAAGTTTTGTAGACTCGAGAAATGAAAACAAGTTTGTTGAGAAGAAGAATAAAAAATGTCAGGAGTTTTGAATCACAGAAGACAATCTGAACACAAGAATAATAATAAGAAAAGAAACCCTTTTGAAATGGAGGCTCAACATTTTATTCCAAAGACTAGTAACACTCAATGGTTTCTTCTTTTAGTAAGAAGCTTCAGAGTTTTTCCAACCACCATAAGACTCCTCTTCCACAACCCTGCTTCGGTTTTCCTAGCAAACAACACACCAAAAGACACATTATACATAGGAATCAAGAATGATACAAAATTATCATTTCATTGTTTATATTATACCGAGGGCTTGAAGGAGAGGGCGATCCAGATCTCGCCTTTGTACTCTTCATCTTTAACCACATTGTATGCAGCTGGTGGAATCTCTCCTTCCAAGAAAACCGGCTCCAGGGGAACACTGCAACAATTCTTCCGTAGTTACAAATAGGTTCCTTAATTGGGGAAGATGTTATTAATTTGAGGAATCTTACGTTGCTTCACCAACAGCGTCATCCTCTGTGCCAACATCTTTGTCAAAGATCTTCACATTCAATTCTTTAGTTTCTTCAGAGACACTAAAGATAAATGTCTCATTCCATTCAGGAGTTGTGCCCTGTCCTGCAATGATTTTTCCTTCTTCTTCAACACTTTGGAACAAACATTTATTTGATGTTGAGATTGGAAAAACTTACCTGATGAGATACTGCTCTTCTGTTCTTGAGTCCGACAAGTGAGGAGCACGTAAGGATCCATGCTATCTGTTTCATAACCATCTATCTTTTCAACGATAATCATGTAACAAATCTAGATTTACAATCAGTTAAACTAGATCTTTAGAATAACAAGATTATTTTCCTTTTTAGATCTTTATCAAATTAAAAAAAATATGTTCACATCTTTCTCGCAAACATCAAATCCGAAATCAGATTCACAATTTTGACATCAAAAAGGTCTAAACTGTACATCAGATTTGCAACCAAAGAAAAAAATGTATATATATATATACATTGGCAGATTTAACACATTTTGGATCTCAACAAAACGAGAGAAATGGGTTGTAAAGGTAAAGCTTACTCAGAAAATCTGTGTCCTCAAGACCTTTGGCGCTCACAAGAACGACTTCAAGAGTTCCATGAGGCATTTTTACAGATCCCAATGCAGATCCTAAGAAAAATGTATTTCTTTTTTTCAACCAAAAAAGATTGTTTTCTTCATGACTAAATTAGAAAATATATAGGGTGGATTTGTGAAATGGCCAAAAACAAACTTTATTTAAGAATATGACCATTGCATATTTTTCATTTAAAAATAAAAACAAATTTAGGAGGCAATTTGTGTATTTTGCCCATATTTTGGTTGTTTTTTTTAATACCTTTACCCCTAAACTTTAAATAGATTCATAGATTTATACATATATTAAAGCAAAATTGTAATTATACAAAAAGTAGATTTTTCCCTATCTAACGTATTTTGAATTTTTCAAAAAATTTTTTTTTTTCAAATAGTCGCAAATCATTTATAAAAAGTACCACAAAAGACTATTTATATGTAGTCATACTATTTTTGGTGTGCTTATAAATTGCACAAATAATTAATTGTAAATGGTAAAAAAGAAATAAAAATTTATCCATATATAACTATTAATAGACAAATATCAAGAAAAAAAGAAGCTTAATATACATAGAAAAAAATTTAGGGAGGGGTATATAATAAAAAAAAATTCAAATGAAAATGAAAAAAAATGATATGCAAAAAAAGTATCATAAAATAAAGTTCCGAGAAGGGGTATTTAATTTAAAAAAACAACTAAATGGAAATGAAAAAATATTATGATACGCAAAAATTAGTAAGACCATTTGTAGTCTAGCTGATACAGACAGATTATGTGATTTGTGTTGTTATTAAAATTAAAAAAAAAAGTAAATGGACCAGGGATATAATGGCATTTATACTCATTATACACACTTGATTTTTTTGGATGACCATTTACCTAAATATATGTTTTTTGTGGTTATGCCACCTAATTCCCCAAATATATATTGGAAATTTTAGGACATCGACGTAGCGCGTTGGCGCGTGCCATAAACAATACTCCATTTGTTCTATTTTATATGTTTTTTAGACTTTTACTTTTTTTCCTTTTTATTATTCTTTTTGAAATATCTATGTAAATCTTTGATTTATTTAATGTAATTATAATTGAAAAGACTTTTCTTATCAATTGAATTATGTTTGTTTAGATATAAATAATATGTTTTATTATAAAAAGACAAGATTCTTAAATTTCCTTTTTTTTTTAATCTTAGAATACTTATATAATAGAACAGAGGAAGTACAAGAAAATTTCTTTTTATTTCCTTTTTAGAGTAATAAATACAGTAATAGGTGACTTTTCCTTTCGGTTGAAAATATTTTTTTAACTTTATTCAAAATAGTTAAGTGATGTGGTGTTCGATAGTTCATCAAATCACTGAATCTAGATGTAAATATTTGATGATGCTTGTTTGCAGTAATTAAATTATAATTATGAGATGGATGAATGATTCATATACAAGATTATAACACATCCAAAAATTCACATATTTTGAATGAGATCTATGCAAGTGTTAAAAGAGAAGTGATTTGCCTTTGCGTCATCGTTTGGTTAAATTTGGGTGACATGTCGTCATAGTACTTTCTTTCGGAAATTATTTTGTTTTTTTCGGAAATTAAGTTGGTCCAGTTTCATGTGTGTGTCGCAGTCTTGTGTTTTGATGGTTGTGTCTCACCGTTTGATTTGTTTTTCAGCTTTTTAGGCCCTAAATTTTCCATTGTTAACCCTCTCCCAAAATCTCTATTTACTCCTTATTGCCATTGGTATTTTGAAACCCTAACTTAAATTCTTTTATTTATCTTCCTTGCAGTTTGTCTCCTCCATCAATCTAGAAAAAAATTCCGTAGAAAGAAAATTTAGCCACTATAAGTGATCCTCTCCTTCTCCTTTTCCATCCTCTGCTTCTTTTCTCTTTCTTGTATTGTTTTTTCTTTTGATTATGTTTCTTTTTGTTTTTTTTTTGTGTGAAGGTTTAGAGTTTTCAAGGAGTGCCCTCATCTTGGTGAGAAGCAAAGGCTCGATCGATATTAGCCGTCGACTTAACTTAGGTTCTCGAGAAATCAATTTCTAGTTCCAAAAGTTACTCAGACGATTTTTGTCTTTCCTCCTTAAATAGACCGTTTGGGCAACCTTGAGCCGCTTATGAGGGTAATGAAAACTCCGTCAAACTTGGAGCAAATGAACCAATCCGAGTTTCTTCGTTTAGTTATTAAGATCCCAAATATGATCCAACCAACATCATCGATAAATCCTATGGTTAGTGGAGAATATTTTAAGGATAAATAAAATTGTAGCTCCATAAGTAATGTTAGATAGATTTGAGTGTAATATCTCTTTTTATGAGAAATTACTAAACCTTAGACGCCTATAAGATCCCATGATGCACCTGCAACCCTTGATGATCGTTTATATAAGAAAATCGATATATATAGTTCTACATCAGTAACCATTTCTCAAAGCTCGAAGAAGACTCTATGGTTTATCGTTCCACATCATACACTGGTATTACAAAAACAAGAAAGAAAAATTTCCACAGTGATTTTTAGGTGGTTGCAAGACTTTTTTCCTTCCCTTGTCAAAGACGTGATGTGTTAGCATTTTATAGGTTTTTATTACGATTTTTAGTCGAGAAATATGGTTTTTAGTATGTATTTGACTCTCTTTGGAGCGGATTTGTGTTCTTTAGTGTTTTTACATGTATCAAGCTTGTATGTGCGGAAAGATCGTATATTGGACGAATTTCAAGCATAGAAGGAAGTATTTATGAAGAGAAGAAATATCCTGGCAGAAGGACACGGATCGATCGATCCTTGTCTAGGATCGATCGATCCCTGTCTCGATTTTCACAGACCAATTTTGAAGAATCAAACCGAACTTATCGAGAACCAGATTTCATAACAAAAACCTAGACTCGTGTTTTGAGTTTCATTATGTTGTTTTTCTGACTTTGAGAGCTAAGGGAGAGATTTGTAACCCTTGGTAGAAGAATCATCATTCGTACTTTGAATATGAGAAGATTTTTGAACCCTTACTCTCTATTTTTGATCAATACAATCATGTCTCTCTCTGATTTGATTTGTGTTTGTTCTCTTATCATGAGCGAGTAGTTCGTTTGTTGAGTTTAGGGTTCTCACATATAGATTACATGAATTGTTGACATAAAATTGTATGATTAGGGATTTAATCAATAGGATCTTCATCTAGGATTGTTCTTAATGCTGAAATTAACTTGACCACTTAGTTTCTGATCTTAGGTTGTTTAACGCCTGGAGAGTGTTCGATTAAATCCGTGAATGAATCTTAAATGAGCAATTTATCTTTAGCCAATGGAAGTTGATGTTTAAGTGAATTGTGAACCTATTTAGAATGCATGATTAGAATCTGAGAATCAACGGAAGTTAGTCTCAAGGTTTCTAATACATAAGGAATTGATACTACGGAAGTAGATCAATTCTATATTAGTGTTTGAGTTCAAGAAGATTTAAAACTTGTTCCTTGATCATCAATTCGAATCAACAATGAAATGTTCCCTGAGAATACCCAATGCCCATCTAATCTTTGATTGATTTACAACTCGTTGTTATTTTTTTGCTTTCCTTGCTTTTTAATTTTGAATTATTTCATCCTTTACAAATCATCCTTTTCGCTTTAGCCCGCATTTGATCTGAAATTGGTCATGCTACCTTTCGTCTCTGTGGATTCGATCTCGAACCACTACAACGTACAATATGTATGCTTGCAGTGTTTTCTCAAGCGAAAACCTGAACTATCAAGACGCATTAAAGCTAACTTTATAACTATGGACTGGTATAGGGACGCTGCTAAAACTTCAATCAAAGTGCGACTCTCTCTCTCTCTCTCTCTCTCCGTTTTCCCTCTCAAATCATTAACAGAGGGAGGGATCCTTATCAATCTTCATCCAAAGATTTTGATGATCATTTTATTTGTCAATAAGTCTCTAACGCTATGTTGGCTCTCTCTTTACCGGCTATGGTTCAGTGATAAAACTTTGACGTTATGTCAATCTCTTTTGCTTTTAATTGTCTTGGCTAGATCTGATATGTTTGAGGTGTTTGCTTTGGTGTTCCTTTGATCCATAGAGGAACAATCTTTTGTTTAATATCCGGTTTTAACAAGAATAGATTTTCTGGATCTTAGTCAATTTCTCGGTGGTGATCAGAAATACTTGCACGCCTTCTGTCGATTAGAAGAAGATTCCTTATCTTAGCTAATGTCATTGTAGCTTCCCTACTCGTAGGAACTAATGCCTCGCCTTTCCAGCTCATCATCTTCATTGACGAACATAAACAATCTTCAGGCGATTTGCTGAAGATAGGGGGTGAGCTTTCCTTGTTGGCAAGTGAAAACGAAAGAAGATCTGAAGAGAGGACAAAAAAAGGATATGCAAAGAGGAGTATCAGAAATTGCAGAGCAACACTGACGACTCTTGGTGGCGATGAAGGTTTTCAAATTTCCTTTCCAATGGTGCGAATATGTGAGGCTAACAAATCACAACAGGAGGACGCGTGAAAAATGGTACAGAAAGCTTATCTGAAAGTTTTTATTTGTGTTTGGGCCTCAATGCCTCTTAATTGTAATATGATACTCATGTACAAACCAATGAGCTTATTATTGATGAAAATTAAAAGTTAGTGCTGAAAAAAAACTAACTTTATCACAATCTTTTGTGATGTCGAGGGAAAAAACATTGTGGTTGATCATCAAAGTCGATCAGAAATACAAAGAAAAATAACGAATCATGAAGTTAATGTAGGTAACTTAACATATATCATAAATTTTACAAAATCAAGTGAATTGAGAGACGGTAGATTCTTGAGGTTTAACTATTATGTTAACACGATAAAGTTTGCGAAAACAACTCATGTCCGTGTCTTGCACATGCCAACACCTAGCCATTAGTAGAGTTTAGATAACTTTTGTTGATTCAAAAAATTGTAAATGTCTAAAATAACATTCACTACACTAAATAATTATAAATCAATACCCAACATCCACTTAAACAACAAAATTCACAAAAAAACACAAAACTAAAAATACGAAAACACCGTGGGAATCCACAAAATTCGCGAAATCCACAAAATCACCGAAGTCCGTGAAAATAGCACTCCAAAAATCGGAAAACAGCCAAGATCGGCATAAACTGCAAAATTACAAAAACCCCTAACATCGCAAAATGCTGGGAAATCTGCAAATTCCTTGCAAAAACCGCCAAGACCGCAGAAATAAGTCAAAACCGCGAAAACAATGAAAAATTGCAAAAATATTAAATACTTTAATACCACAAAACATCGTTAACCACAAAACCGCCTTAACTGTTAAAACCGCAAAAATTGCCAAAATCACCAAAAATGCAAAACATCATAAAAACAGCCAAATCACCAAAACTTCAAAACTCACCAAAACAAAAAACGTAAAAATCATCAAAATCATTCAAACCCGCAAAAAATTGCTAAATCCTCATAAATTACCGAAGTCGAAAAAAACAAAAACTTAAAAAAATATATAAGACAATAACCGAAAAACTGTCAAAACATTAAAAGCCGCAAAATTAGAACAAAACTTAAATAGTTAAGAACATAACAACACAAAAATATGTTTTTCCGTATTTTTAATTAGATGCATTTAAATACTATTACAAATTCACAAACAAATTTACATCTATATATTGCATTTTTATGCAAAATTTAAATGAAAAAATAAACAACATGTGGATGCAACATCCAAATGCAATTTACAGATGCAACAAGCATATACAAAAACGAACACGACCTTAGATGATCGATAAGATTCCTACTCAAACCTTAATATAATCAAACCTTACCACATTTTTACACACTTACAATTGTCATCTACTAAGTGATGACATTAGAAAATTACAATTTTTACTTATGAATAAAAGAAATTATAATGAATTAACAAAAAAATAAATCAATAATTAGTTTTTGAATCCAAAAAAGTATCTCCTATACCCCCTCTTTTCTTTTTTTTTCTTAACAAGTAGACACTACAAGAAAATAACCATTTTGCGACGTGATTTAACAAGAAATTTCAGACTTCGTAACTTACCATGCATTTCAAAACGAATTAGCGTCAAACTGAAAATTTGTCATAAATTCATTGTTATTTAATCTCGAATCATTTTGTCATTAAAGTGATGTTAATAGACTACCATTTCACGATGAACTGATGATGAACTTCAAATTTGTCGTTAATTTGTCGTATATTTACATTGATTAACGACAAACTACTTTCGATGTCACGTATCTAGCATATAACGAAGATAAAACGACGAATAGGACATACGTCGTTACGTTGATGTTTACTTACATCGATTTAACAACCAATAGTTCTCGAAGCGATTAGTGACTAACTTGCTAGGTTGAAGTTAGTAGTTGAGATCATTTTAGTTGTTGTTATACCTGTAATTTAAAGACCAATATTTTCGGTGTTAATCAGTTGTAATATGCTTGTTAAGTTGAAGTTAAAGTTTTCGAGGTTAAGTTATTGTTAGTTTTCGTCGTAATTTCGTTGTTAAATTTTTAGCTTCCACCTATAAATACATCCCTCTTACATCACTAAAAAACACACATGTCACTCTTCTTCTTCTTCCCAACTAATACAAACTCTCTCTCTCTCTCTCTCTCTCTCTCTCTCTCTCTCTCTCTCTCTCTCCTTATTAAACATATAGTTTAAAAAAGTCTTACAGTGACATATACGAAATTGGCGAGGAGTGTATATGCACAGAGATTCTGAAGGAATCATGCTCATGGATTCGATCCCTAAATACTACCGCGGTTTCTGTGCACTTGCACTTGGTATTTTGGGTGGAAAATTTCCCCACAAGTTTTCTGACGCCGTTCTTGGGGACCAATATCGTTGTCTACGAGTTTCAGTTTAGAGTTTAGTCTAGGATTTTTTTTTTTGATTTTATTTTATGTTTTTTTACTTCTTTACTTTGATCTCTTTGTGTTTTAGGTTTACTTGAAAAAGAGATGATGGATCCATATTATAGAACCATTATCGATTTCAACTCTACTCATGCTCTCCTCGCAAACCGCAATCCAATCTACCCTCCAACACCACCAAGACAAGAGATTGACATTGACTCGCATCTGATTTTATTGGTAAAGAAAAATCAGTTTCATGGGTTTCATCATGAGAGTCCATTGGATCATCTTGATACATTCGAAACTCTATGAAATACTATAAATTCTAAGGAAGCTCGTGAGAACTATATTAAGTTAAAGATTTTCTCATTCTCATTAGTTGATAAAGCACTCACATGGAAGAAGTTGCTTCCACCACCTTTGATCACCACTTGGGAAGGATACAACAGAGTTTTTCCCGGTAAACTCTTCACAAAGGAAAGGACTAGAACCTTGAGAATATTGATCTATAATATCCAGTAAGGTCTTAATTGAATCTTTTCAAGGGCCATTGGAATGTTTCAAAGATTTCACAAGAGAATGTCCACACCATGACTTTTCCAAAATACACTTGTGGAACATCTTCTATCATGGCATTGAGTGTGAGTATAGGTCGGATCTTGATACAAAAAGTATGGGAACTTCATGAAAAATCAATAGCTAATGCTAAGGTATTGATAGAGAACTTGGAAACAAGTGACAGTTGCCGCGAAAGCTACGCCGAAAATTTCAAAGAAAGAAACATTTATTCAACTGATAAAGAGTTCTTAGAGTTGAAGATGATGATTGCTCAACTAATCAATGAACGACCTAAATATGATTCTAGGGACGTGATTAACACCAGAAGAGGTGCTAATCAAGGATCCAAAGCCAAATTTCCAGCCATGCAACAAGTGGAGGTGAACGACTTTGATGGAAGAAATCTGAATTTCGATAATGAGATTTTCGAGCAAAATTTTCAGAAACCTCAAAACCAATTATATCTCAGCAAAACAGGGCTCAAGGTACTCATTCTCCATCCAATCATAAATATGTTGAAGAGGAATATGATTCAACAGTACCGACCCTCACAAGCTTCAGAAGCTTTCACCACGTGTATGTTTCAATAAGAGAGCAAGCTCGAGCATTGTTGCAGCAGGGTATCTATGAACTAAGGTAGAACAAAAAGAAACTCATAGAGAGGATAGACAACATCTGTGATGATCTTAACAACAAGTGTTAGTCCTTTGATATCTATGTGACGATGTTCAAAGTTCATGTCGTTCAAACAAGTGAAGCCGTTAAGAGAGAAGATGAGGCTCATGCAAAACGGTTTTGCAATTCAGCACATACCAAGGAAGATGATGTACATGAAATCATTATAAAATAACCTCAAAAGGTATTTATGACAAGTGTAAGGCCAAAAGAATAATCTCCTAAAGAAGAATCCAAGAGAGCTCAAAAGCGTAGACTAAACCGAAGAAATCTTCACAAGCTGGAAAGAAATGAGAAGTTTGTTGTTCCATGCTCCGTTAGTGAAGTTGAGTTCAATATATTTTTGTGTGATACTGGAGCTAATGTAAACATCATGTCAAGGTCCATTGCATATGAGATAGGTTTCTTTGATCTTCAACCAACTAGGATCTCTATAAAGTATGTCGATTCTTCTTCAGCAATGCATTTGGGTTGCTTGTCAGATGTGTTACTTCTAGAAGAAAATTTTATTGTTTCTACTGATTTTCATATCATAGAGATGAAAGAGGACAGTCAAAAACCATTTATTCTTGGTTCATCATTCCTCTAGACAGTTGGAACATTGATAAAGTTTGAGAATCAAAGGATATCTTTCCCGAAAATCAACAAGGAAGCATTCTATCATGCTGCTCCCATCCAATGCTCTTATTGTATGACTCTTTATTGAAATAATAAGAAATAACCAAAGCCTAGATACGTCATTATGTAGGTCCAAAATGTCATACAACCAGCACTTTCCATCATTTCAAAAGAAGTTGTCAAACAGACAAAATCTAAGTGCACAAAGGTCTTAAGAAAAACAGATTTGATATAGGCACTTATGAAGGGTTATGATGGCGTAGTTCAAGCTAAGATAAAGCCAAAAGGACCATCAAAACACTTATCCAAGTTCAGAATCATCATCCCCACGGAGCTAGAGGAATAAGGCGAAATGTTCATCAAAGAGAAGTTGAGCAATACGATAAAACTTTTTCCCGTTGCAAGTGTTCTTCGCAAAAACAATGAAAATGGTTTGGATACAAGAAAAGTTCTAAAACCATCAAGTCCAAAACATAGAGAAGCTAAAGGAGCCACAATCTCCTTGGTCGGTTCAACTTGAACCTAAAAATCCCATGAGTTGAGCTAACATACTTTAAACAAGCGCTTTACGGGAGACAATCCATATGCTCTTTCGCTTTTTAGTTTTATTTCATTCTTTTGATTTTTAGGAATTGATGGTAGGATTGATTAGTGTTATATTTCGTGTTATTTGATTTTTAAAAATGTTTAAAATACTTTTACAGTTTTTTAGAGGAAATCATTTCGTAATCGAAGAAATCAGAGAAAAATGCAATTCTGATCATTCGGACCACAGGGCCGTGCCACCGGTCTAGGAAGCATCCCACTGCTCTGGGACACGACATGGTGAGGTTTCTCAAGGGCCTCAGCCATTCGGGGAAGTTTCACCTTCCCACCAGCCGCGAAAAGATTATTGGCTAAAACTGATGGAGAATTCTCCGCCACTCGGTGGAAACTTCCATGGTTGCGCCTCACCAAAACTCCCCACCGGCCGTCCACTCATTTTGGCAAGAACCGATGGAAAATTTTCCACCACCTGGTGAAGTTGCTTCGTCTATCCATGTCCCAATCCTTTGGACCATACGACACTTCTATGGTCGAAACATGTCTCGAAAAGCGTTTTCTTTGCCTAATCAACTCAAACTCAAGATCTTCATAAACCAGCACCCAAATCATCATAAATGCATTAAATAAGGTGTTTCTTAAGGCTAGAACATTCTGGATGCAAGCACACACATGGAGATACAAAGATTCTCCAATCGAGCAAATTTTTGTACCAAGCCAAACCATACTTACCAAGTATAGAATTAATCAAACTTTTTCCAGTACTTAATGCATATCATAAAGAGAATTTTGAGATATCAAACCATTGGTAAGATCCTAGGATTAAAAGGCGAGACTATGAAAACGATATTGAAAGAAGTTTGACCAGAAAGTAATTTTGAGAAAGATTTTCAGTTTCAATCAAAGTCATATTGTGACCAGAATGAGAAGTTATCAAAGATTCGATCAAGGCAGAGTCGTTCTTCAAGCACATCCAAAGGCTTGAAATTGCGATTAAAAGGACAAAGACCACAACCGGAGCACCTCAAGAGCAATCTAAGTCAAACAAATTTTCACACTAGCTGAACATCATAAAAAGCATTAAGGAAAACGTGAGGAATTGATTGGGAGAGACGTTCACATGATTTTGGCTTAACGGAGACACAAAACCGACAAACTCAGCCTATTCGAAACTCTTATCTAGCAGTTAAACCAAGTTTTACTATTGAAGATGCCCAAATAAAATGGGAAAAATATTTTATCCCGGAGCACCGGTTGGCCAAATATTGAAGAAAACTTGGTCAAAGCGAAATCAAGCTCCGCCAAGCGAACAAAGCTGTCAAATTGTAGATTCACAAGTAAAAAACATATGGAGAAATAGATTCTCAAGAAAGACCAAACAGAAATGATCCCAATCAAAAATAACCCAATTTCTCACCTAACGAGCCATAAACAAGCTTTTCAGAGACCATACTTGGCCAATTTGAATTTGGTAGGAGCTCCTTCCTTTAAACTTCATTTTTATTACATAAATATCTTACTCTACAGTGGAGTTTTAGTTTGGTCCAAACATTCTTCTTGGATTACAAAAGCGAACCATTGAACTTTATTTCAGTTTAGCAAAAATTCACATATGTTTGTACTATTCTTCAAATATTTCGACCACCAACTATGTGTATCCAGTTCTCTGTCTTTTACATAAGTTTTCAGTACCTTCCTCCGCTGACTTTACAACGGGACAATGTAAGTTATGTCGGGGGGGGGGGGNGGGGATTCTTATTGTTACTAATACTTCTTTTTTTCTTTTTTTCTTATCGAGTCGTTTTCAAAAATTTTCAAAACCAAAACTTTTCATTGAGTCAAATCAGTTAGAAAACAAGCTTAATTTTGAGCTAACCACATGAATAATGACTAGGGTCCCTAACATCAATGTTTGACTATATTTTTGCCGAACGAGATAGCCCAAATGGATCAGCCAACCGAGGTACCATATCACTTGATATGTGGGTAATCCATAGCTATTCAAAATTTAATGAACTTAATTTTCTTTTATTGGGTTTTGGTATACATTGAATCAAATTCTTCTTCGGACCTAACAAAGTTAAGTCTACTGCTCCCCTCTTTCCTTTATACTTAAAATTTTCAAAAACTGCTTGTGCTTAATATGAATTTTGGATGTAAGGCTGTGAAGTGCGTAAAAAGATTTCAAATCCAATTGAAACACAGATCCAATATATCCGAATGTACCTAAAATAATGATAAAGAGATAGATAAAAAATAAAATGATGCCTTAGAAAATCAGGGAAAAATCGATTCGAATGAGACTAATAGAAAAAAATAAAGGGTACCTGTAAAAGTAAAGAAAAATCAGCCTCTAAAAAGCACTTAAAAAATGAATACGGAACAAAAAAGGAATCTATTGTGTGCTAAAATTGTTTAGGATCTCGTTTGAGTTTATTCTACGCGTTCTTTGATAGATACTCCCTCAAAAAGACCGCACGATGTAGATTTAGGGAGTAGCGACGGGAAGTCTGGATCCCTCTTGTTAATTATTGCTTGAATCAGGGACGTTGCTAAAACTTATGGTGAATACCGGAGGTTGAACCTAAACATCAACGCATGTGTTAGTGGATTTCATCAGTATAAGTCGTCCATAAGTTTAGAAAGTTCATGTAAATTTTCATGTTTTCGAACCTATTTTTTGTTCTTCGTTTTCTTAGCTCGAGAACGAGTTAGAAGATAAGTCCAGGGGAGTTGATAACACCAATGTCTTACCATTTTTCCTATGAATTTTAGTATGATTTCTTAGTTTTTTTAAGAAACTTTGCGCTATCAAGGTAGTTTTATTCTATTTGTACTATTAAGAGTCATTTTAGGTCAAACAAAACATTTTGGAGCATTTCAGAGTTAATTGGAGCAAAAGCTATTTTCTGGACAGTTTCCAAACATCAAAAAAATCATACAAGATGAAGGCTTTCATCAAAGGATTTGGATTTTGATTCAATTTGGACAAAAGATAGATATTTGAGCTAGATTTCGAATGGAGGTGGTTTCATGTCCACTACAAAAAGACAACCGATTTACGAGGAAAATTTGCAAGAAAAATATCTCCTCGCAAATTTGCGACGAATTTGCGAGGAATTTTCTTGGAAAAATAGCTTCCTTGCAAGTTAGTTGCAACTATGCGAGAAAAATAATTTCTCGCAATTTCACCGCAAATCAGTGTCCAATTTGTGAGGAAGTTATATTCCTCAAAAATTTGCGAGGAAGTTGCTTGGAAATACATTTTAATCGCAAATCAGTCGCAAAATATGCGAGGAAAATAATTTCTCGCATTTTTATCGCAAATTTGCGACAATTTTGTGAGGAAACAACGTCTGACTGTATTTTCCAAAGGTAGGTGAACAAAATTGTGAAAGATTGTCGAGGAAATCTCTAAGGTAAGTGAACACATTTTCCAGATGTGTAACCGCTATTTGCGAGGATATATTTCCTCGCAAATTCGTCGCAAAATATAGCTATAAATACAACTCCACCTTTTCCCATTCATTCACAACATCTCAAAACCAAAAAATCTCTAAGGAAAAAGTTAGTCTAAACAGAAAAAGAAAAAATGTCGGGTTCGGAGCATGAAATTTTTGCTTTACGAGGGTGGATGTATAGGCATAGAGATCCATATACTGGGGAAGTTACAAAAGAGTATCCGGACGGCTTGCGCAGGTTCATCTACTAGGCAACGAACAACTCCCTTGCGCAAGAGCACGGTAAAATATTATGTCCTTGTATTAAATGTGGGAACGAGAAGTATATCTCAATTGACAACGTGAATAAACATTTATATAATAGAGGGTTCACCCCAAAATACTATCTATGGGTTTCCCATGGAGAAAGTTGTAATGTTGAAAAAGGTACTAGCTCTAGTCGTCGGAACCAAAATAGAGGAACTAGTCGTCATCAGCATGAAATGAAAAATAGGTTTCACGATATGGTTACAGATGCATTTCAAGAAACATTATATGCATTTGATGAAAATGCTACATTTGTTGATGTTCTATATTATGAGGAACTGAACGTAGATGCAAATTTTTTTTGATATGTTAGACGTTGCTAATCAACCTATGTACGATGGATGTAGACAAGGCAAGTCTAAATTATCATTGGCATCTAGAATGATGACAATTAAAAGTGATTACAACTTACCTGAGAATTGCATGGATGCATGGGCTGATTTAATAAAAGAGTATTCTCCTGCGGATAATAATTCTGCTGAGTCTTATTATGCATTTCAAAAATTGGTTTACAGTCTTGGGTTACCATCGAAAAATGATTGATGTATGCATCGAAAACTGCATGATATTTTGGAAAGATGATGAAAAGTTCCAGGAGTGTCGCTTTTGCGGAAAACCAAGATATCAACCTACAACTGGACGTACACGCATACCATTTTAGCGGATGTGGTACTTGCCAATCATCGATAGGCTGAAGCGTTTATACCTTACGGAAAAGACAGCGGGTGCCATGAGATGGCATGCACAACATACATCTGTGGAGGGAGAGATTACACATCCGTCAGACACGAAAGCATGGTAAATTTTCAGACGGTATACACTGAAATTTAATTTTAAACTAATGTTAATACGTAGATGGATCCCCTCGGTTTGTACGAGGCCTATCTACAGCAGTCCACTAGGTCTGCACCAAGAGCTTCTAGTTCTGGAGGCGTTCCAGACACTTTCCCGGAGCAGCACGAAGCACCCCCTGCAGCTTTCTCCGCGATGGCCCTGGTACCACGCCTGTCGGGGATGACGCTGCAGGATCTTCTGCGTAGTCCCGCTCGGGCAGCGTTGCCTATCCTTCACCATGAGTGACCGGCAGGGACATTGTGGTTTGACGAAGACGGGAAGGTGGCGCAGAAGATCACAAAGATCTTCATGCGCCACTATTCGGGCCCGTACATGAGCTTCTCGAAGACTTCTCGAGCTGTCATCGATGGCTGGTTCGAGGCCTTCGTTGTAAGTTATTAAAATTTTATTTTTCTAAAATAAAGCTTTTAATTATCATAAATTTAATATTAAATTTTATTTCCCCAGCAAACGTACAACTGAGATCAGATGTACGACGAGCGGGTCCAGGATGAGTTTTAAACAAAACTCAAAGCCCACCTCCCGGACCCGGTCGGGCGATGGAAGAAGTGGAGGGCCAATCTGGATAACTCCAAGCCAGAGTGGATGGATGAGGACGTGAGGGCCCAGCTAGTCGGACACAGGCAGGGAGGGACCCACACGACTAGGAGCAAGCACTGTATCTCGGCTCGCAAGAACCTCGAGACATAGAAGGTCGAGGCTACACACACTGCCGGCCGAGATTCTTTTAGGGCTAAGGCCCGGAAAATTTTAAGTAAAATTTTCAAATTATTTTAAATAAATAATTAAATGCTTAAAGTTTTTTAGTTTGTTTAATAAAACATCTGTTAAAATTTTTATTTGTAAACAAGGCTAACGGCGCAGACTATGACATTACGGATCTTCTAGGTGTGCTAGAAGAGACGAAGAAGAGGTCAGACGGGACGTTCATCAACGCGAACACCGAGCGTCTCTGCGCTGAGGTCCACTGGTGCATCGATGAGGCTGAGATCCACCTTTCGATGGAGAACTCGGATAGCTCTGTCCAGTCTTGCGGTCTTTCTCAATTCGAGAAGAACCAAATTTTTGCAGAGGTTAGTATTTACTTATTTTTATTAAATTACTTGTTTCATTCAATTTTTCTAATATTATCAATATTTAATTTATTGTTTTATCTGTAGGATTCTCTCTGGTCGAAAGGCCGGTTTTTTGGAGTTGGATCTCTGCAATTCCTTTTTACATTCATTAAGCATTGGCGTGCGCTCTTTACCTATGAGCAATGCATCTCATCCATTCGTTTTGGAGTTGAAAGAAAGGGTAAATGTAAAGAAGTGTAAAAAGAAAGAGGGTTCACACACATTTTCAAGTGGTTTCTCTCAACAAAAGTAGTGTAAGCAATAGGCAAAACCAAGTTGGTATGTCGAACAATTGAAGCATACAAATCAATCGCTTCCTCTAATTGTTCCCAACCCCTTTTGCTACCTAAATACCTAGACACAT
>OVAN01004862.1:0-24757 GCA_900406275.1 Anastatica hierochuntica
GAGGTCCCAGCACCAGCTGATATTGGGTCATAGTTTCCAGGTCTAGGTATCGGGGGTGGAGACAGGTCGCGTGCCTGCTCCGATATTTGTTGTGATACTTGGCCAGGTCTTGCGCTGAAACTGGCTAAATTGCTCCCCATCGCCATCGCTGTGGTGGCTAATGGGTTCGGCGTCGGTGCGTTTTCTGCTAGAGACATCGAGGGAGGGGGCTCCTCCCTTTCAGGTATCGTGTGACTAGGAGAGAAGTCGAGACGTCCACGAGGGAAAGATGGGTCATCGATGAGATCTCGGAAGGTGACCCCCGATCCTCTTCTGTTAGAAAGCTAGGATGACTGTACTAGCGACCTCGTTTCGTGCTCGACTTGCTGCTGTCGAGATGCTAGCTGATGAACCAATCGTTCGTTTTCTTGGGTACGGCTCACTAATTGGAGCATCATCTGTCTGATTTCGGAAAGCTGATCCGAAACCTGGGATGGCGCTGACGTCGAAGGCTATAAACCGGAAGGGCCCAAATCAGAGCCTTCGAGGGCTTGCGATCTCAGAGTTGGGTCATTGGTGGGTTGCCTTCTTGCGGCTAACTGGGAACCAGTAGGTTCCGATCGACCCTCCACGGGAGCAGTAGGCTCATTCGAGGAGGCGGACCGACGAGGCTCTGGGACTCCGGAGCCTGTACGGGTTGGCGATCCAGGGCTCGGTGCCAGAGACAAGGATTCGTGTCGGCTAGAGCCGTCGTTGACTGGATTCATCTCGTTAGTTATCGGAGTCAGGGATTCAATTACTTGTCCCCACAGACGGCGCCAAATTGTGAGGGCTAAATCTCACAATTGATTAATGAATTGAAACGAGGAACGAATTTGTGGAACAAAGTGGGTTGAATCCCATTGGAACCAACTTGATGGATAATCGATTGAGAATAGATTTTGATTTCTAACTTTTATCGAAGAGAGATTACAAGAGCCTCAGAGTTTATGAGAATAAAGACGCTTTTACGTGTTATCGAAAGCTGTTTACAAGAGAGAAAGAAATTAATCTCCAAAAGAACACTAGCTGACAATTGTATTAGGTTTTGTTAATGATCTCGAGAGGAAGAAATCGTCCCTTCTTCCTTCCCCTCTCCTCCTCTCTTATAGCTCTCTCCGGTTCCTCCCTCGACTAGGTCTCCAGCTCCCTGGATCTTCTCCGAAGATTTCTCACCAGATGCAGCCTTCTTAACCACCAAGACGGCGTCGTCTTCGACAGGCTCCGGTTCTGCTAATGGGCTGCTCCTTTTTTCGGCCCAGTTGCTACTCATGTTTTCTTGATAATGGGCCAAGGACAGATTTGGCCCAACACTTACGAACAATGTTTATCATTTTCAATCCAATACACTTCCTAATGCTAATAAGTACATAAAGTAACTACCAAATTATGCAATTTTCCTGAAGAAACTTTTGATAGATAATATTTTTTGCCAAGCAAACGAAAAGCTCTACAAGCTAAATAAACAAAAGGAACTAAAACTTTTAAGTGAAGTAACACAACAAAATAGGATCTATTTTTCTAATGTCTTTATGAGGTACTGATGCACTCATTAGATCTCACGTTCCTTGAAAGCACTGATGCACACACACTTTTAACTCTTTGGCCTCTTCAAGTTCCTACGTCAAGTAGCGAGCAAAGCACTGATGCACACACACTTTTAACTCTTTGGCCTCTTCAAGTTCCTACGTCAAGTACTGATGCACTCATTAGATCAATTTTTCGTATCCCGCATTGCGTAAAATCATATATGAAGTACTTTTGCTACTGATTTTATGGAAGACACAACCATATTTGTGTGATAAACGAAGACTGCTTACTAAACATACAGATCCAGCTTAGAAGGACAACAAGTGGTTTTACCAACTAAAGTCAATACAGACGAAAACCAAGAAGCATGCATCTCTAGGCCCTGCCACAGACTGTATCTGCTCAAAGCGGTTGGTTTCTAATAACATGTTGCAACCTTATCTTTAGCTTGAGGAATGTGCAAAAAACTAACCAGAGTACCAAACTAAATGAAAGATGTTATTCAGTGCTAATGAGGGATTTGTTTTGTCTATCATTGTAACAAAACGAAAAAAGAAAACAGAATCTAATCTCCAAAAATCCTAGACCCACACAAGAAAACACAGAATGATAGACAAGAAGCTCTCGAGTATTGAAACTTTTGACATTCAACATTCCGAAAAAAAGACCACTTGTCTAGCATATGTTCCATGAAATCCTAAGAAAAGTAACACTCACAAAGAGGACTACTAGCGATCTTGACAAGTGCGTTGGAAGGTACCGTTAGACAGCTCGCAGAAAGCCCGCAAGTTAACATTAAGGTGAGAGGTGAGTTGAGAAGCAGCCACAACACTGTACAGGGGCAAGAAAGACTGTGTGCAACCAAGTGCCCCAAGATTCCTGAAAAACACAAGCGAACACACGATTCAATATGCTTACAATTGAGAAGCATAAAACAAAAAGGATGTAACTTTGAATGCCAAGCTATACACGCAAAGTAAGTAGCGCGAAAGCAATCAATTGTTTCTCTAATCAGTACCAATAATAGAGAAGAGGACCAAAATGTCGACTGAAGTTTACAAAAATAAGAATGAAATATCACAAGAGAACATTAGAGTCCAAATTGATGTAACTCTGACTGCCTCAAACATAAAATCAGAGATCAGAGTACTACGAATCTGAAGTGTTTGAACTGAATTATGCTTAGCCAAACAAAAAGATTGAATTTTTTTCAAAGAAGAGATACGAAAAGTCTTCGGATTTGACCTAAATCTAAAACCCTTAAAAATAGGTTGAAACTAAGCTGCTAAATATTATCAAGAGGATACGAGACGGAGATGGGTCAAACCTAGAAGTCGAGGAAAAGGAGAAGCGACGGCCGGGTAAAGAGGATGGGGAAGGACGGAGGCGGGGAAGCGCCGCCGTAGGAGAACGGAGAGACGGTGCTCTTGCGGAGGCGGATACAAAAGAGCGAGCAGCAGATCCTGCATTTCGCCAAGCCATTTTTGCTGTTGTTTTCTTTGGTCACTGTAAAGGAGAAATGAAACAGAGCGCCACAGGTTTTTGCTAGGGTTTACGCGATGACTCCGTAGCACGTGTGTTTCAGTATTGTGCACCGTACCTGATAATTACCCCCTATCCGTCTATAAACTTTTAAGAATTTGTTGGGAGAAATTCCTTCAATGCCACAAAGTTTTTAAAATTGTGCAAATATGCCATTACTAATTTAACAATTCAAAATTGTCATCATTTTTATTTTAAAATTTAACCCCTTATTTTTTTTTGAAAAATAAGAAAAAAAAATGGGTTTAGAGTTTAGGTTGGTGTTTAGATTTGTGTTTAGGGTTTAAAGTTTAAGGTTTGGTCGGAAAAAAAGTTTAAAGTTTATTTTTAAGATTTATTATTGATTAATTTACAGAAATACACTTAAAAGGAAAAGAAATTTTACATTTACACTTGTCTTTTAATGGTTCTCAAATATACACCTCCTATTTGCACAAAAGTCGAAAATGTCCTTTTTATCTTTTAAGAANGGGTTTAGTGATTAGGGTTTAGGATTTAGATATTAGGGTTTAAAGTTTAGGAATTATGGTTTAGGGTTCAGGGTTTAACATTTAGGGTTTCTTTTAGTCTAGGGGTATAATGATCTTTTTCATTAAAAAGGGAGGTGTAAAAATAAAAATTTTTCAAGCAGAGGTATTTTTGAAAAATAGACAATACAAAGGTGTATTTTTGTAAGTCTCCCTTTATTATTTAGGGTTTAGTTTTAGGGTTTATGGTTTTTTGACAAAAAACACACAAAAAAAAACACAAGGAGATTATGGCTTTTTTTTTTGCAAACTTTGATTTTGATGGCATTTTTGCTCATTCTTAAACACAAAATGGATTTTTTTATAAAAATCCCATTTGTTCTTATTTATTTTTTATAACGTCTGATTTCCTTTATTGATTGATTTAAACATGAGAAATCTTCATAGAAGGATTCAAATAAAGAGCCATCATTGAAATTCATTTTTGCCAAAGTACCAACCACCTTGTTGGAAGATCTTCTTGTCCACATGAAATCAACTCTTTCAACTCTCTCACTCCAGACTTGAATCTCCCAAACCCAATTATGAAGTTGAAAGTGTAATTGGCCACTTGTAATCATCTTGAAAACCATGTGATTGTCTCCTTCAAAGATAATACTGCGATATCCTTGACCCCAACAATGTTGCATAGCCAGTAACTGAGTCTGAAGTTTTGATTCCAGAGGGCACTTTTGTTCCATCCCATGACCTGAGGATAAGTAATTGCCATAGTTTTCTCTCAAAATCCAACCAGCTTTTGATGATTCATGTAACCAGAAACTTCCATCATAGTTGCACTTAATAAAACCTAACATTGGTCTCTACCATTGTGAGCTATCGACCCTTCCCCGATTATTTTCTCCTTCATCAGTCTTAGTACAAACATTCAACCATTCCTCAGTATCGAAACAAGCTTTCTCTACATCTTTCTGCCATCCATTTTTTCGTTGTTGATAAACTAAAACGTTCCTGCTTTTTCATATCCTCCGAAGGGTCCAGAATTGTAATTGTCGAGTATGTGAAGACAATTTGAAATAAAGGGGAAATCCAAAACAAAAAGGAAAAGGAAATTTGAAAACAAAAAGGAAAAATAACAAAAATTGATTTATCAACTCTGACTATGACGCCTGAACAGGGTGCCTAGAAAAAAAACTAAAGTTGCTTACACTCGGGTAAGGTGTCTCCCTTCTGCACCCGGACAGGACGCCCGGGCAGAACAAAATCTGCTTTCACCCGGATAAGATGTTTCTCTTCGTCACCCGGACAGGATCACGAAACCAGCATGTCAAGATCATATCACATTGTGTCTTATGTTTGAACCGATCCACTGCTCTCCCATTTGTCATGCATTCTCCTGCTCTGTTTCTCATTTGTCAGAATGCTCTCAATAAGTTTCCTTTTGATTTTGTCACGTTTGTGATTCCCTTCAGTCTCAGCATGCATCGCATATAGACTTATGATAGTATCCACTTGTCCCTCATCATAATTCTTAGCTTGTTTTTCTATTGCTATAATATCCTTATCACATGAAACCACCTGATAATCAACATCAGAAGGGAGTCCAGGATGAGAATTACCCATTGATGTGTTCTTGTTCCCAACAACATTCAAGAGAGCATTATCAGAATCAGGTCCATTATTGCCAACATTCTCCAGATTATCCACCTCGTGAACATGAGCTTCTTACATCATAACCTCCTGGTTACCATCACCATCACCATTTTCCTCCTCATGGTGAATTTTACGAATGATCACCCTTGGTTTTGTGATTGAACATTCTGATGATCATAGTCTGGATTATCATCATCATGATCCTCATGGTCCTCCATGCCTCTATTATGGATTAAGAAGCGCCCAAAATCATGTGTCATGAGGCCACAAACCTCACAAAACCCACAAAATCTTTCATATCGGAAAGTGAGAAGGGTATTGATCCCTGCTGAAAACTGAAAATGACGTTGAAATCTCAAAGGAGGAATTAACATTCCAGTGAATCTGAATTTTGATAAACTCCACACCCACCATTTCCACAGGGTCGTATTCAACCTCCAGAAGGTGCCCCAGTGCCCAACCAACATGAACAGTAATCTCCCTATTCAGGTATTGGAGTAGGATACCCCTTACATGTATCCAGAAAGGAATGAAATCCATTAACAAAGGATTGAGAAGTGGAGTCCAGTGCTCTAAAATGAGCATTTTTCGGCATATGCCCAAGGCCCCCTACGCAACACTATCATCATCGATTCTTCTGATGGGAAAACAAACCATAATCTCCGACCCTCCACAATCAAGCCATGAATGATACCCGAGAGACCCCAGAGATGGGGTAAGTTGGCGATGATGGATCTGAGATTCTGTGTGCGTGGCATAACCAGATCGCCGATGATGATGAATTGATTTTCTTCCACATCTTGATTAACGACTTCAAGAGGAAAAACAAATGGTTTGTCGTCAATTCCCAAATTCAGATCTTGGACTGTGCGCTAGATATTGTCGCCCATTTTGAGTAGAGATTGGTAGAATCGAATAAAAGAGAAGAATTAGAGCAAGAAATTGATGGTTTGATGTGTATAGAATTTTCAAATGGGATCCTCTTTAAAAAGTAGGAATCAAAACTTCTGGAGTGAGAGGAAGACATCACGATGTGCTTGAAATGACATCGCTGGATTAACCAACACCAGATTGTGGTTCCACTCTTCTCATTTCCATAAGATTCCGGTGAAAACTGACTCAACCGTCACAGAGATGGTGACAAGATAACCATGAAACAAGCGTCGAACATCGCCCAAACAATCGCCTTTTTCATCGGCTTTTATTTTTCTTCTTTTAATTGTGCTAGTTATTTTTTGTTCGAGTTGTTTTACACACTTTTTAAAAGGAGTGAACAAAAAAGTGATTTCTAGGACAAAAGGTATTTTTTGCAATAATCAAGAAGAAAATAAATGAAAATACTCTTGGTTGAGAGAGAATGTTTATGTGAAAAGAGACGCGTGTGAACAATAATTTTGTGTTGGTGATTTTTGTCCATCGTGCACATTTCTTTGACCATTTGTGGACAATATTTTTTTAAGATAAAAAACTCAAATTACTCATGGACTCATATAACTGCACAAACCTGTTTCATTTTGTCTAATCTAGATGGACCAGTCCACCATTTTACGAAATAAAGTTGGAGAGATTAGTAAATATTATCCTCCAATATGTGTTCAATTTACATTCGGCGTTTGGACGATTGTTCAAACTGATTAAACATAAATGTTGTTTTCTCTTTGTTCTTCTTCACGTATCTCTTTGACTTCAACTCTTTCAAAAACAAACTATACTTAATCCAAATCTTTAATCCACCCATTCATAACAATGAATTTTCCATAACTTGATTGATTAGAAATTCAAACCAACATATTTCAGATCAATTTCTCCAGCACTCCAGATCAATTTGTCCACCAGTCTTCATGGATTAACCATCCATTATACACAACTCATTGTAGATGATGTCTATCTAACATAGTTTGTAATCCTTCATCTTAATATTCAGTCTCAAACTCGCTACGCTCAAGTTATCTTTCTTATCTATCATTTATTATGTTTCACAGTCTTCTATATTTTTCTAATACACAAAGTTTTACACATAACATTAAAAATCAATTCTAAATTAAACTTCTTATTGAAGGAAAATAGATAATTATATAGAGTTACAGGAATGTGTCTCTGTGGACGATGGAAAACTTTTTTTTGTACACACAAATAATATTTTATCCACACAATCTGTTATGTCTGACTTAGTCCATTTAAACATAGGTTACATAACAACATCTAAGAAGGAAAATCAAGCTAAAAAATGATTAGCAGATAATCTTTTTTGGACAAGTCTGTTTTAATAGATTACTAACATGGTCGGTTGTTAAAGACATACTTAGATCTTTTGTTTGTATTATTCGGATAATGATGCCCATAATGACATCACTTAATTGTTTTCAATCACGAGGACTAGTCCATCTAGATTAATCTATTTAAAAATTACCCATAAGGTTATTAACGTTTGCTTCGTTTGTTTGAGTGATACCTCACCAAATCTGATTATCGACACAAAGACTTTTCACCCGCACGATCTCTTCGTGTTTCTCTTTTAATTTCATGTCGATCGCGTTTTTAAACGTTGACGCTAGCATCCGGGTTTCGTTTGCTGACGAGCTTCAATCTTTATTCTAAGCTTCTCTGTTTGCCGAGCAATGAACCGATCGATCTTTGATAGCTGCTGGTTCCGAATGTGAGACATGAGTTTAGCGTTTGACAACAACGACAATGATGATGAGCCAAACGCGAGGGACCTCCGTTTAATCACGTACGCGAATCGAGTATTTAAGACCAAACTGAGATTTTCGTGGGCGTTTTATAGACAAATGAAGAAATTGTAAGTGAGACCACTTTCTGATTTGTTAAAACTAGTTAAAGGATTGACAACAAGATATTCTCCTCTGGTTATTTTTTACCGTGATGTTTTACTTATTGATGTGATCAGTATGATAGATCTGATGGCTAATGAAGCTTCTCGATGATTTTATGTCTTATAGATTGTAGTTTCATTCGGTCTTCATGTTGAATCATGCTCCAATCTCGAAACATCCATGTACAATATTAATTAGGTCCTCGTCTTTCTCCCTCTCACGTTAACAACGAAACAAGAGATAGAAAATAATAAGAAGAATAAAGTAAAGGATATTGTCATTTTGGTAATCTTACTAACAAAAATTATCCTTTTAGCTTTAGAATACCTTATCAAGAAAGAACAAACTTGAAAAAGTGTCATTTCTTGTAAATTGTACAATTTGTTTTCACATGGATGCACTTTCTATAAAATTACAGGTTACGACAATGGTAAGTTTTTTTAACAAAGTATGGACTAATATTTTCAGTCAAATTTGAACATTTCGGCATAAAATTTGAAGAAAAACAAGTTTTCAAGAAAAACCTAAACTAATATTGTCACATTTTAAAATCCAATATTTTATTTTAGAGTCACTAAAATGACTAATTTCATTAGATGAATTAAAAAACTGTGTTTTGAATTTTTGAGATAAATAAAACATAAATTACGTTGTTGAAAATGATCAAAAATATATCAATAAGCTAATGAAAATAATCCTCATCTTTGAGATATATGATAGCAAGACACGCATTGATCCACAATTTGAAGCCCTGTCCACCACAAAAATCTACCAAAGAGTTCTAAAATTCATTCAACCTTCTAACCTCCTAAGATTCACGATTAGGGACAAGGTATGGAATTCATTCCTTGTATATACCATTTACTTTCCCTTTAGTTTGTCTATGTTTGTTTGTTTTGTGGTAGTGTAGATTTCAACCTAACAAGTATCATTGCAAGTACACAATATACCACAATATAAAAGGGATCAAATCAAGAGAGACCAATATTATTTTACAATCCTTATAGTCAAGTTAAGATAGAAAAAGTGTGAAGGTTGTTGTTGGTTGAAACAACAAGTAAAGTTAAAGCAAAGTAAACTTGTAAATAAGAAACGTTAGATAATATAGCAATTCACAAGCCATTTGATAATGGTAATTCAGGCAATTTGATTGTATCAAATTAAATACTATTACTGAACTCAACACACGAATATATCTTTTCACTATCATGTCTCGACAACTATGTTTAACAATTTAATGTATTTACGCTCGTTGAATCATAAGACTAAAACATGCATTAATTTTAAGTTTTTATATATTCACAAATCACCTTAGCAAAATCTCTTACTAAGAACACCCTTTTTACTTAAATTATTACCAGACTATCAAATACACTTTCATTTCGCTCAATAAATTTAAAATCATGAACAATGTAGCTAATCAAGTTCAAGCGGTAAATTTAATATTGATTACGAAATCTAGTGATAATGTCCTCACTAACCGATTCATGATAATCTATGGGAACCCTAGAACCCAACAACGGAGAGTTTTGGACATAGTTGTAGAGAAAAAGCAACTAATTATGTGAGAAATCATAGTAAAATGCAAAGAAAGGAGGTTAATAAATCTTGGGAAATTTTCAAATATAATCTAAAACAAATATTTAAAAATGATAACACAAAACATATTTTTTAGACAAAATTAACTTTTGAAGGTAGGGAAATTACATTCAAGATCCTTGTGACAAAACAAAAAAATAGAAGGGACAATTAGCCTTATACCCTCTAGAAGTCTGAAACAGAATCAGTAGACTTCATTTGCAGACTTCTAAAGAAGTTTGCATCTGTAATTAAAATTTGTTTTTAAATTAAAAAATTTGAAAAAATAATTTGAGTAAAAATGTTTATCCCTGAATTAAATCTTATCAATTACAAGGTATATAAATTAAAATTTCATAAAATTAAGTCAAATTAAAGCAACTAATATCAATTAGGTTAAAAACAACACATGCATCCGATGCAGACTCCTAAAGAAGTCTGCATCTGTTGTTAAACATTGTTTTTTAAATTAAAAAATAGGAAAAATAATTTGAGTAAGAATATATATCCATAAATTAAATCTTATCAATTACAAGGTATATAAATTAAATTTTCTTAAAATTAAGTCAATTTAAAGCAACTAAGGTTAGTTAGGTTAGAGTTTAGGATTTAAGGTTTAGGGTTTGGGGAAACAAATGTGCATGGTTTGTTGTTGAGAGTTTTGGTCTAAACTTAAGGGTTGACTTTAGAACTCAAATTTTATTTGTTATAAATATTAAATTAGTATAAACAAGTTTCATTACGAATATTACAAACATTTACAAAGTAATTTTATTAAAGATTTGACTAAAAATTATAAATTTTTGTGTTTTTGCTTCGAAGACTTCACAAAGAAGTCTACTAAGTAGAATTCTTTTGAAGTCTGCAATTACAATTTTCATTTTCCCGCTCAAAATTTTGGGGAAAATTACTTTCCCGCTTAAAATTTATTTTCCCGCTCGATGTCAGACTTCAGTTGAAGTCTACTTAGGTTTCCGATGCAGACTGCATCTGTAATTAAACCTTGTTTTTAAATTAAAAAAGTTGAAAAAAATAATTTGAGTAAAAATGTATATCCATAAATTAAATATCATCAATTACAAGGTATATAAGTTAAAAATTCATAAAATTAAGTCAAATTAAAGCAACTAATTTATGTATATCCATAAAATATTATTTTATGTATTTAGCAGACTTCACTAAGAAGTCTATTAAGTAGACTTCAGGAGAAGTCTGCATATCCATTTTATCGCCCAAATATTGGTGAAATTTATTTTTCCGCCAAAACAAAATTAATTTCCTGCCCAAAATTAGAATCTCCGCTCGTTTTAGACTTCTCTAGAAGTCTACTTATGTCTAAGAAAGCCCTAATTTAATACACATATAACTAAATTTTAGGGTTTCATTTACTAAAACAAAAAACATCTTTTAAAACATTTTTTCTCTTCATCCTCCTCCTCCCTTGCTCCTCCTCCTCCACCGTCGCTGCCGCCACCACCGCCGCCGCCACCACCACCACCACCACCGTGAGCTCTTCCTTCATCCTTCAATCATTTCTCATCTACCTTTTTCTCCTTTCTACTTTATTTGTTGATTGTTCATGTATTAATCTCTTTCTCACATATTTCATCTTTGATTTTTTTTTCATTCTTTTGTAGTTTTGGAACTTTTCCTACAATGTGAATTGTTGTTCATCTTTCATTTACACAAATATATATAATGGAAGCTATTTTAGAGTTTGATGTGTCTTGATCTTTGTTTTGTGAAACAGAATGTGAAGATACAACTACTCTCAACCTACAAGCAAATCTAACACGAGCAATAGTTCTGTGAGTATCATTTGTTGTCGTTGATCAGAAACAACTTATAGATTCCCCAAGTGCTATAGACTTCTAAAACAGACTTCTACAACAGACTTCTACAACAGACTTCTACAACAGACTTCTACAGCAGACTACAACAGACTTCTACAACAGACTTCTATAGCAGACTTCTTGTTTTCATAAAATTTATTATGCGATTATGCTACGTAATTGGAATCTTATGTATATTTATTTTGTAACCTTATTACTAATTCTCCTAGAATGTTTTACTAAATCTTTATCCCTCTATCATTATGCAAATAATGTTAATCAAGACTAGATTCATATTGTAACCATTCAAAATTCAGTCTGAAGTCTGAGTTCAGACTTCACTTCAGACTTCACTGTGAAGTTTGAGTGCAGACTAAATCTGCACTTAGACCTACTATTTCAAAACGTTTATGGCATCTCTCTTTATCGTCATGTTTCATCATTACACGAAAAACACAAAAGTTTAGTTTATAACAAATAAACTTCATTTGAAAATGAGTCCAAAGAGTACAATGTCTTAAATGGGTCTTTAAATTCTATAGAAGACTTTTGTAGCAGATTTCTGTAGCAGACGTCTCTGTGTTACCATAGAAGGTTCTCGACATCTCCACTAATAACCAAAATATTACCTAAGAGACACATATGCTTATGATAAAATGGTAGGAAATAGTAAACATAAGAATAATCTTAACAAGATTGTAACTTACTCAGTTACATACTTCAATAGCAGGCTTATTCGGTATAGAGTAAGATAATTCAACAAACCTCCGCTTGCTCAGCTTGTAATCATCTTATGTCATTTCGACAAGTTCACCATGTGTACAACCATCACTCAAAAAGAACATTCTCCCTCCTTTGCGAGTATCCACAACAAAACTCCATGAATTTTCATTCATCACCCATGTACCATAAACAACCGGAAAATTCACCATTCTCTACAAGAAATAAACATTTAGACGTATTAGAGATCAATATCCAAAAAAAAGTTATTATACACAAGCTACAAACACATTTTCAAATGGCAAGTAGACTTCTTATTAAGTCTACTCCAAAACATGTAGTAGACTTTGTTGGAGGCAGATCCCGCACATTCTTAAAGGCCCATTAGCGTAAAGAAAACGACTCGGATTTAAAAAGGCCCAAGAAGAAAGTTGAGGTCAAAGTAGGTTCCGAGGATCTCGCAGAGATCTCGGAAGGCGGTTAGCTTAGGTTAGACGAGACCTGAAGCTATTTAAGGGAGGAGATGGAATCTCTCTCTTTTTCGGCCAACTTAAAAGCAAGACACGATATACTACAAAAACTTATCTACCTTAGTAACGATCCTTTGTAACTTCTAATCTTTTATAACTCGAATCTAAGTTGAGTCAATTGTATATTCGATCATCTTCAATATTCAAGAATCACTCCATTCATCTTAAGTCCAAACGGAGTTCATCCCACGTAATTCTTTCTCCCTAATTATAAATACTAAGTGTGGAATCTAGTAGCCACAATTTGGCACCGTTTGTGGAGAAAAAACAATTGAATTCTTGACTCCGTGGCTTAAAGATGGATCCAAGAAATAGAGATTTCAGTCAACCGGAACTCTTGTCATTAACTCCGAGCCCTAGCTCACTGAACCATGGAGGCTCCGGTCTCCCGGCCGTAGAGCCGCATCATCCCAGCCTCCGTCAAGGGCCTCAACCTTTGGCGGAAACCCGATCCGATCTCCCCAACACTGGAACAGCCTCTCAAGGGCTTCCTGGAGATCAAAGTCTGAGACCTCTGGTTCTCGGAGAATCCGAACAGCAAGTTACTGGCGGATCTCTGCCTCCGGCACAAGCCGCGAGCCAGGTAACGAATCAACTCTCCTAAATCCGCCAAATGATGCTCCAACTAGTAAATAAACCCAGGAAAATGAACGTTTGGTTCACCAGCTAGTGTCTCGGCAACAACAATTCGAAGAGGCAACGAGGTCTCTGGCTCCATCGCCGCAACCCTTGCAGCTACAAGCCTCTAGGGTAACCTTCTGGGACCTCGTCACCGACTCCTCTTTTCCTCGTGGCCGCTTAGAGTAATCCCCCGATAGCACGATACCTGAGGATCAGGGACCTACCTTTCGGACGCCTATTACAAGAAAGGCCCTTGCATTCAACCCTCCAGCTACCGCCGCGATGGGAACCAACATCGCTGGCACTAGCTGAGCGCCTTCTCAGGTCCCTTGCAAGTTACCCACGCAAGATCAGTAGTTACCTCCACAACCACCTATATTAAGGTCTAGAGGAGACACCTCGATTCCACCCGGTGTCAGAACCTCAGCCTCAGTACATCAGGCACGAGGGGAAGCTCAGCTTCGGACAGAAGTTGCACCGATAGCTTACCCAGGTGATCACCCTCGGAAGCATAACCCTGAAACCTGCGAGATGTCTGGATCATCAACTACTTGGAGGCGCGACAGAAACTTGTCTCTGCGAGAACCCACTAATCGAGGACATGTCAATGACACGACCATCAACCATTTGGACGGACCCGAAGCAATCTGAAGGTTCAGGAGAGAACTCATGCGGCTCTTCAAAAGTTGAATGCTCAGGTCCACAAAGCCACCAGTTCAGCTCCCGAAATCGAGAGCATAATTGAAAAAACTCGAGGAACCCCGTTTACTGACAGAATCACGAATTCTTGTATCAGAGAAACAAGAAAGCTTCGGATTCCTGAGTATGACGGGACCTGGGACCCTAAAGCTCACCTAAGAGCTTTCAGACTCGCTATCGTCAAAACTCACTTCACTCGTGAAGAGTGCGAGGCAGGCTACTGTTGAACTTCTGCGGAAAACCTGACAGGAACAACTCTCGAATGGTTCTCCGGTCTTGAACCGAATTCAATAGATAGCTTCAACCAGCTATCTAATGTTTTCATTAAGCAATATTCGATTCACATCAGAAAACAGGCATCTGAAACAAATCTATGGGAGATTAGGAAAGGAGTTGGACACACCCTGCAAGTTTACAGAGATAAATTCAGGGCAGTCAGAACCAAAATCTCGAATCTCAATGACCAAGTAGCTATCGAGGCCCTCTGAAGAGGTCTTTGGTACCGATCTGAATTCTGGTCCAAGCTAACGGTTAATCTTCCCCCGACAATCGATGACGCTTTACACATAGCATCTCGATTCATCACTTTGGAGGAAGAAACCACCACCATGGATAAAATCCATAAGAAGCCTTGGAACCATCTGAAGGCTGATTCCAAAGAGGGAAAGGGACCTTCACAAGAAGGGTGGCTTCCGAAACAATCAAACTCAAGGGGAACACTCTTATGCTGTTGAGAAAGCACAACAGAAAAAACTTATTATGACAACGAGCAAAGCTCCCTGTACCATGCCTTATGACGAGAACAAATTTTGTTCCTACCATGAAAGAAAAGGACACTCCACCGAAGAGTGTTGGGATATTCAACGATAGGTGGCTGCAAAGTTTGCCGCCGACGAAATAAAAGACGTAGATCTCAGGAAGCCACCACCCTTCCAAAAGAGGGCACCAAGGTAGGCTTCGCCAAAAAGAAACAGGTCTCCTGAAAAGGAAACTGATTCGCCGCCCCCAACCCCCAAGAAAATGATCGATATGATCCTTGGAATATTCCCCCAGGGGAAGGGCCTTCGGGTTTGAGTACCAAAACCTCTACCAGAGGGAACGATAGCCGCCTTATTCGACAAGGCTTCGAATCAACAAGCCACCGAAATAAGGGTCGATTACATACTGGGAGGGTCCGACATTTGTCAAGATTTCGTAAGCTCCATAAAAGGCCACCTGTGTATGGCTGAGTCCAGTAATCGAATGAAGCCTCCTTCCCCAGAATCAAATACTAAGATATCTTTCTGGTAAAGTGAGACGTCAAGCCTCGATTGACCTCACGATGACGCCTTAGTCATCACGCTCAAAGTGGCTGGATACGAGGTGCCTAAGCTTATGGTTGACACCGGAAGATCCATAGACCTAATCTTTTATGATGCCCTAAAGGGGATGGAGATAGACGACTACGAGATAACATGTTAAAAGGCTAATCTCAGAGGTTTCTCAGGGGAAACAACTACCTCCTTGGGATCTATGAAACTCCCTGTCATTGCCAGCGGGGTCATGAAAATGATCAATTTTGTGGTGGTTTACAAGCCAACTCCATTCCATGCCATCCTGGGGAGACCATGGATTCACAAGATGAAAGCAGTTGTGTCAACTTACCATCAGTGTGTAAAGTTCCCTACTCCCGATGGGGTAACTACGATCCAAGGTAGCCAGAAAGTATCCAGAATCTGCTACCTAGGAGGCTTCAAAATCATTAAAGAGTCAACTCAATAGCAATTACAGATTCGAGAGCAACAGACGATACGACAAAATATGTGAGGTCCACCACAGAACCTCACTGAACAAATATGCATCGACGATAACCACCCCAAAAAATGTGTCCGCATCGGGTCGGCATTGTTCCCAGGGATAAAGAGTAAGCTCGTACGCTTCCTCAAAGACAACGTCAAGACCTTCGCATGGTTCACCAATGATATAAAAGGTATCAACCCGAGCATAACCACGCACAAACTTAATGTGGACCCCACGTTTAAACCTGTAAAACAGAAAATCCGGAAACTTGTCTATGAGAAGTCTCAAGTCGTCATTGGTGACGTAAAAAGGCTAATGAACGCCGACACAATTCGAGAAGTTCACTATACTGACTGGTTGGCCAACCCCGTAGTCGTCAGAAAGAAAAATGGGAAATGGAGAACGTGCGTCGATTTCACCGACCTACACAAAGCATGTCCCAAAGACAACTTCCCATTGCCTCACATCGATCCTTTAGTCGAGGCAACCGCGGGCCATCAGTTATTATCTTTTCGCGGGCCATCAGTTGTTATCTTTCGTGGATGCCTTTTCAGGGCACGTCAGATAATGATGGACCCCAAGGATCAGGAAAAAACCGCCTTTATAACAGAGCGCGACACCTATTGTTATAAAGTCATGCCTTTCAAGCTAAAAAATGCAAGAGCCACCTATCAAAGACTCGTGAACAAAATGTTCGCTCGACAACTTGGAAGAACCATGGAGGTTTATATTGACGACATGCTGGTTTAATCCTCCAATGGAGAAGATCACGTCAATCTTCTCAAGGAATGCTTCGATATCTTAAATAAGTATGACATGAAACTAAGATCCGCTAAATGTACCTTTGCGTTACCTTCAGGCGAATTTCTAGGTTACCTCGTGACAAAACGAGGTATCGAGGCTAACCTAAACTAGATAGCTACCTTCCTAGAAATGTCATCGATTAGAACTACTAGGGAAGTGCAAAGGCTGACTAGATGAATCGCTGCCCTAAATCGATTCATTTCCCGGTCCACCGACAAGTGCCTCCCATTCTATAAACTTCTGAAGAATAATAAGAAGTTCTTATACGACTAGAAATGCGAGGAAGCTTTCAAACAACTAAAATCGTACCTCTCAGAACCTCCCATACTATCCAAACCAGTAGAAGGAGAACCCTTGTACTTTTATATTGTTGTATCTCCCGTCGCAGTCAGCGGCGTGCTGGTGCGAGAGCAGCAAAACGAGCAGAGACACGTCTATTACACAAGCAAAAGTCTGATAGACGTTGAGACTAGGTACCATGCTATGGAGAAACTAGCTCTAGTTGTCGTAACTGCCGCCAGAAAGCTTCGACTGTATATCCAGTCTCATCCAATTGTCGTAATGACCTCACAACCATGACACACAATTTTACATAGCCCGAGCCAACCCGGACGCCTCGCTAAATGGGCCATCAAGCTTTGCGAGTATAACATAGAGTACATGCCCTATACTGCAGTTAAAGCCCAAGTCCTGGCTGACTTCGTCGTCGAGTTAGCCTACGAATACCTCGACGCGAGCTCAATAGCTCCCAAGTGGATCCTCCACGTCGATTGAGTGTCCTTGAGGCAAGGCTCCGGAATCGGTCTGAAGCTGACTTCCTCAGCTAGCGATGTAATTGAATAATCTTACAGGTTAGACTTCAACGCTTCCAACAACGAATCTGAATACGAAGCACTAATCGCAGGCTTGAAACTGGAAATAGGGCTTGGAATTCGAGAACTCAATGCTTATAGCGATTCCCAGCTAACAGCTAGCCAGTTTCATAGAGAATACGAAACAAGGGACAAAAAATTGGGGGCATAGTTAAAGGTCGTCCAAACACTCACCAAAAAGTTCGAACTAACAAGAATTCCCCGCGGAGAAAATTCCTCCGCCGACGCTTTGGCAGCATTAGCCTTCACTTCGAACCCTCTTATCAAATGAATCATACCAGTGAAGGCATAGATAAGCCTAGCATTGATATATCTACCAAAGTTGACATTAAAAGCGATTCAGAAGGACAAAAAGAAGATGTTCAACCTCGAGTAGTAGCCACTACCTGGGACGAGTCTCCAACACAATTCCTTACTACATTTTGGTTCCCAAAAACCAAAACCCGCAATTTTAAAAAGTATACTTCTGGGGGCACAATCCAGACTCCGGATTTAGGCATATGTGCAACATGTACCTCTGAGAACCGAAGATCTTAGGTACTTGATGGTCGGGATACCTCTGGGGGCACGATCCAGACTCCAGAGTCAACCGCAAGTACAAAAGGCATTACTGAGAGCGAAAACTCTTTGTAGCCCCACTCTCAGAATACCTCAAGGGGCACGATCCAGACTCACGAGGAACCAGGAAGTGACCCGGAATGTGTGAACGAATCAACACAGGATCCCCCGGTATCTCTCCATGATAAAGTTCTTGGGAGGGAGGATTGGAGAATTCCAATTATGCAATAAATTCGGGATGATATAGTCCCCCCACAAGTGAGAGGCTCAAAAACTCAAAGCGTTAAGCAAAAGGTATTGCATAATCGACTTTAACCTTTACAAGCGAAGCGTGTGAGTTCCGTACCTAAAATGCATTCACGGCCTTGACGCTCTTAAGCTCATGGAAGAATTACACGAAGGCTTTTGCGGAAATCACTCCGGGGGTCGAGCTCTAGCCATCCGAATCAAAAGACAAAGTTACTTCTGGCTGACCATAATCGCAGACTGCGAGACATACTCGTCCTAATGCGATAAAGTGTCAAAGACACGCCCCTATCATATACCAACCAACCGAAAATCTCTCCTCGATATATGTACCTTACCCTTTTATGTTGTGGTCTATGGATGTCGTAGGACCATTGGTAGCTTCTGGAAAAGGGCAACAGAAATTACGTTTCCTGTTAGTCCTCACCGATTACTTCACTAAATGGATAGAAGTCGAGGCTCTCCAGCAAGTAACCAAACTTGAAGTTGAAAGATTAGTATGGCGAGATATCATATGTCGCCATGGCATCCCTTACGAAATCGTAACAGATAACAGATCAAATTTCATTTTAGACGACTTTACAGCATTCTGTGAGAAATAGAACATACGTCTTACTACGTCCACACCTCGATACCCTCAAGGAAATGGACAGGCGGATGTTGCTAATAAATTAATTTTAACAAACCTCAAAAGACGCCTAGGTACCAACAAAATGTCTTGATCCGATAAGCTACTTGAGGTTCTATGGGCATGCCGCACTACCCCACGAGGAGCTACGGAGGAAACTCCTTTCTCTTTAGCTTATGGGATGGAGGTCGAAACCTTAATCGGAAGCCTATGACTTCAAACCCCGAAGCCAATGACCAGTTGTTGATAGACAACATGGACCTGATCAAAGAACGCCGAAACCAAGCAATGATTTGAATACAAAACTATCAACAGGCAATGGCCCGACACACCAACTCCAAGGTGAGGCCTCGGAGGTTCGTAGTAGGAGACCTTGTCTTGCGCAAAGTTTTCGACAATACCAAAGAGCGAGGCACCAGGAAATTAAGCACCAAATGGGAGGGTTCGTACTGGATCATCCACGTGGTTCGACCCAGAGTCTACAAGCTCGTAAAGGTACGAACCGGGGTACCCGAAATATGGTCATGGAATGCCATGAACCTCAAAAAGTATTATCACTTGGTATTTGCAAACAATCAAACTACGTTAGGCTTGATCCCTTGACAGGGTATGAAGGTAGCTCTTTTAATGTGTGCAGCCCCTAATTCATCAAAAAACATCATTTTTTCTACCCAAAAGATCTCTGGCAACTAGGTGATTGTTCCAAGAGTCGCAGGCTTCGGTCATCAGACAACTAAAAACTAGGCCTCGACGTACCTAGGCAACTTAACCCCAAATGTCGAAATTTGTATCAACATTATAAAATATTTGAGTAATGATACTCCTCTTCATCATTCATAAAAATATTAATATCAATTTAGGGTTACCAAAAACCTGAGTCTCTCAAAGGTCTTAAAACCCTAATATCAATTTCGGGTTCCCAGAAACTTGATTCTCTCAAAGGTCTTAAAATCCTAATGTCAATTTCAGATTCCCAGAAACTTGAGTCTTTCAAAGGTCTTAAAATCCTAATATCAAATTTGGGTTCCCAGAAACCTGATTCTTTCAGAGGTCTTAAAATCCTAATGTCAATATCGGGTTCCGAGAAACCTGATTCTCTCAAAGGTCTTAAAATCCTAATGTCAATTAAGGGTTCCTTGAAACTTGATTCTCTCAAAGGTCTTAAAATCCTAATATCAATCTCGGGTTCTAGAAACCTGATTCTCTTAAAGGTCTTAAAACCCTAATACCAATCTTGGGTTCCAAAAACCTGATTTTGTAAAGGTCATTAAAGCCTTACAATCAATTTCAGGTCCCCGGTAACCCAATCTATCGAGAATTCAAAAAACTCATCAACGATCTATACATTATCTTTTGATATTAAGTCCCGATAAGATGTTCATGGTCCTAAAGCTTTCGGAACCTCGGGTTGATAATCAAAGAGACATGGTCTTATATAAATTAACGATACTTGATTGCATTAGAATAAGGATAAAAATGAGGCGTATCAGATATGATACCTAGTCAAATCCTGGACAATCAATCATTTCAGACCCGACAAGTCATTTCTCAGATGCCGAAAGTGTCCAGAAATCTGACTACCTTAACTTAATGTTGAAGCCTACGATATGGCTACAACACCGTCTTTGATCTTTAGGATATATAGTACAATACTCTAAGGAAAAAAGTCCAAAAATATTCCATAAAATAAGGGGAACACTAAGGTGATCCAAACAGTTATGGGTTTAAAAGCCTCTCCAGGCTCCCTATTCTAAAGAAAACCGAAAGTTCAGGTTTTAAAGGCCTCCGCAGGCGCTAAGTACTTAAACGGACCAAAAGTTCAACATAAACGAAAAGTAACTTGGAGAAAAGTAGAGATCACTCCTCGAGGTCCTTGCTCCCTTCACCTTGAGCATCCTTCGACATATGTTCTCGGACCTGTCCAACATCCACCATACCTAAGTTGGACCCGTGTTCACCTACCGTAACTTGATTGGTCTCGTCAAGAGCTAAAGCTGGCTGAATGTCAGAGGCTTCAGAGATCTGGAGCAGCGGGAACTTACTGACGGTGAAGTCCAAAACTTGGACTCTATCGTATTACTCCTTAGCTTCTGGGAAGAGGGCAACCAACTTATCATGTTCTTCTTGAGCGCTCGTTTTCTCCTGAGAAATCAGATCCTCAAGGAGCACAATGTTGGCTTCAATTTCTTGAATTGGGATCTGGAGAGAAGTCTCCTCTTTCTTCCTTTCAAATTTTTCCTTCACCATTGAGAGCACCTTTTCATAGGCTCCCATTATCTCCTTCTTCCCACACCTGACAGCCAGGCGAATTTCTGCAGCCTTATTCTCTGATATCTCTCTATTCACTAACATCAGATCCTGTACCTGAGCCTCCAAAATCTTCTTGGAGCTCTCTAGGGAAGAAACTCTCTTACCTTTGTCGTCTACATCGAGCCTAAAATCATCAACTTTATCACGTGAAACTTGCAATAGAGACTTCAGCTCGTCCACCTGAGCCTGAAGCTTTTGAGACAAAGACCTCGACTGGTCCAACTAGTCCTTAGCTTGTTGAAAAGCATCCTTAACATCGTGTAACTCCTTTGTGTCAGGGAAACCTTTCATTTGGTTCTCATAACCTAACAATTCCTTGTTCAAATTGTTCACTAGCTGCATTAAAACACGAAGCAAGGTAAAGGCAAGAACCTTAAAGCAGAATCAAATAAGTATGTAACACCCAAAAGATACCTGACCGAGGTAGAAAGCAACATCCAGGTAGCCGTCAGAATTTGACAACCGAGTGATAGCTAGAAAACCAAGTCCTATCTGCTTCATATGGCGCATTAAGGTCGCCAATCCCCATGTATCATCCAGGAAAGATCCAGGTCTAGAGTGGGCAAAGTTCCAGGAACCTTGGCTGCTCCTTGATGAGATGGGCCTTGAATTTCTTTCACCTAATTCAGTACGAGCCCTCTTTGAAGAATGCTCAGACCCTTGACTATCCTTAGTCTCCAATGGGTTCACAGCACGTCTCTTAGAGACCTCATCTACAATAACTACCATTTCGTCTCCCTGGACCTCAAAACCTCTGGTCTCAGATTCCTCGATGGCTTTCCCTTTTGACCTAGAGGTCTCCCTCACAACTGAAAGAGGGATGGAAGGTAAAGGAAGCCTAGAAGAGCCATCATCAAGGACTTCCTTAATTGATTGCCTGAAGGAGCCCACGGAGACCTTGTCTCCGGTACTACCTTGAGCTCCCAGTGGTAGTGTTTTGTCTGGGCTTGTTACGGAATGATTTCTGAAGAGGCATCTTGTCAATGGTCTCGGAGGTACTAGCTTCTGTGGAAATCTCGACTAAATCGTCACCTTTTGACACTAAAGTAACAGAGGTTGAAGGTTATTGAGCAAGCGTAAAAAAATGTGAGAACCTTATAGCTGACTGATCGAGATAGGATCCGGAAATTATGTATCAAATCTTTCTGGGAATCTGGCTTTGTTGATTTGAGAGGACGGGAAAGCAGACCAGGAAGCTGGGTCCGGTTTTAACCGAGCAATCAAGGCATAAACCTGTTTGAGGTTGAGCTGAGAAGCTTTAATTGAACCTACAAAAGAATTAAAATTGAGTCAGTAAACGATAAAATAAAGAGAAATCTCATAGGGTCACCTAAGGTCTCTAACCAGAGAGCTAAGACCATGAGGAATGCATTATACGACCCGAAAAGCAGTGACTGGATCGATCTTCACATAGAAGAATCTCTGTCTACAGAACTTGTCGTTGGCAATAAAACGAAAGATGCTCCGACCCGGAAAAGCCGACAAGTACACGGTCCCCCCAGCTCCTTTGGTCTTGGGACAATCCCTTATAATGAAGAGTTCAAGTAACTCTTTAGTTCCAACCTTGGTCCCTCTTTCCTTTGACCTAGTTATCAGACCTAAAACTACCCTAATGACAGAGGCACAACTGAGGTAAAGCTAAGTTATATTGATCTAAGAGTTCTAGAAGAAGATCTAAAAGGGGGAATTTCAAGTAACAATTGAGGATATAGTTCTCGGGGATACAAAACCATCCCGATGGAGGGTTCTCTGGAGTGTCCCCAGAATCACAGACTTTGGCCAGATCCTTCGTAGCCCCTGCCTCCGTCATCAGATTGACAATCTCTTGATGGGATAAGGTGGAGCCTTGATGAGGGCCAAAGGAGGTATTCACAGAGTCGCTATTGGCCAGACACTCCGACGCCTTCTCCTTCTCCATTGCGACTGCTATTGCTTTGTCGATCACTGGTTTCTTGCTTCGTTTGAGCTTGCGATCATCATTCAAGTGTTTTGAACTCCCAATCTCGTCTTTTCCTTGACCCATCACAAATGTTGAAAAAGGAGGGATGAGGAAAAGCAGAGAAATTGACTTAAGAGACTAAAAGGAAAGAAACCTAATCAGGAGGAGAAGAGAATCTGGAAGGTGCTAGCTTTTGCTGTTTTCCTAAACAGAAGACGAAACATTTCTTAAAAAGAGTAAAAGAAAGAGAAAAATACCTTAATGATCATGTGCTGAAACGTGTAGAGGTGAAGGGTAATGATAACTCAGGTTTTCACCCGAGATAACACTGCAAGCGTACATATGTACGTTGTAGTGGTTCGGGATCGAATCCACAGAGACCAAAGAGTAGCACGAAGAGTTTAGATAAACCACCGGGCTAAGGATAAAAAGATGTCTTTAAGAATAATGCAATTGTCTAAAATAAGAAAGCAAATAAAACGCAGCAGGCAAACGAGGTTGTAAACAATTCAGAAAAGTGTTGGGCATCGGGTATTCTCAGGGAAACATTTCATTGTTGACTTAAACTACAAATTAAGGAAGAGGTTAAGAATCGACTTGAACTCAAATTCTAATCTAGAACTGATCTACTTCCATAGTTTCAGCGCCCTACGCACTAGAAACCTCGAGACTAACTTCCGTTGACCCTCGATTTCTAGTCATGCATTACTAACAGATTTGATAGGTTCACAATTCACTTAAACATCAACTTCCGTTGGCTTAAGAAGAATTTATCATCTATAATTCTTTGAGGCTTTTAAACATTCACCTTCCAGCAGTTAAACAACCAAAGATCAGAAACTAAGTGATNGATTAACTATAGACGAAGATCCATTAGGTAATATCCCTAAACATGCAATCCTATATCAACAAATCATGAATCCCCTCTGTGAGAACCCTAAACCCAACTATTAGACTACTCACACATGTTCATAGAACCAACACAAATCAATTTCAAGAGAGACATGATTGTATTAATCAATAAACAAAGAATAAGGTTCAAAATTCTTCTCAGATTCGAAGTATGAAAGATGATTCTTCTTCTAGGTTACAAACTCTCTCAAAGCTCTCTCAAAGTCAAAAAAAAAGTTGCATAATGTAAAGAGAAACTTGATTCTAGGTCTTTTTGATGAAATTCGGTCTGTAATAAGTTCGGTCTGGTTCTTCGTAAAATCGGTCCGAAAACCCGGGACAAGAATCGATCGATCCATGTCCCTGGATTGGTCGATCTGTGTCCAAAAATCTAGGTATTTTCCAGCTTTGCACAAACACTTCCTTCGAGGCTTGAAATCCATCCAAAATGCTTCCTTTTCGCACATCCAAGCTCGAAACCTGTAAAAACAACAAAGAACACAAAGCCGCGCCAAAACAATCCGAATACATACTAAAAACCATAGATCTCGAATGAAAGTCGTACTAAAAACATACTAAAATACTGACACATCAAATCCCTTAGACTTGAATCTNTCGTACTAAAAACATACTAAAATACTGACACATCAAATCCCTTAGACTTGAATCTTTGCTTGTCCTCAAGTAAAGGAAACGAATACTAAGCCTG